>RPOG01000539.1:0-59891 GCA_008086565.1 Thalassoma bifasciatum
GCCCGCGGCTCTTAAAGGGCGCCATTCAATCACACAGTCAAGATCTGGCCTTGAATCGACTTCTCTTCATCTCAGCGGCTCCAATGGGCCATCGACGGGCGATCAGGGAGATGTTCTCTGGATAAAGGGGGCATTAGGAGCTGGAATCAAAGCGCCCTCTTATTCTGATGGCGCCCCCCCCTCATCATCTGACGCCCACCGGGGTCGCGGGGTGAGAGGGGTCCCCTGGAAAATAACTGGAGTGAAAGCTCTTCTGTCAGGAATAATGGTTCCTCAATGATGAGTGTGTTTCTCTGAATGTACGTAAACGACCGAACATGCGTGTGGATGTTTTCGGTGGCGTGGAGAAGCAGCATCGTACGACATCATATGACATCATCATTCTGGTGTTTCAGCGCTTAAAGGGAATTTAAAGAGCTGTGGAGAATGAGAGGAATGTGAGACACTTTTGTCGCCTGGTTTTTTCTTTATTTCACATTTCATACGTCAGCACAGACTCTGGATGTTGCTCCAGATAAAAAACTCACTCTGTCTTCAAAATAAGAACAAAATACACCAAAAAAAAGTGTTTCTTTTTTACTTAAACCAAGAAAAATAATCTGCTAACAGAACAACAACATTCGTCTTTTCAATACTTTACAAAACAAGAACAAATATCCAACCTCAATGAGCCCGGCGGTTTTATTTTGAACATAGTGAAAGAGGAAAAAAGTAAAACAACAAAATCAAACAATGGCATTTTCAAAAAGGAGTGAGAAGAAGTTAAAGCTGATCAATTCCCAGCTTTTCTCCCTGTATGAACGATTTGCACATTCTTTGACGTCACATCATTGACCCTTATATATTTATAAATTGTTATTATTACTGCCACATAACCGTATAATAGTAGTTATGATTCTCACTAATAATATATTACTTTTTCCTGCTATAAATAAAAATGTGAGACGTCTTTTCTCAATAGGTTGAAAATGATTGTCACATTAGGTAAATGCGAGTGCAAATACTTGACATTCACTGAAAAAAGTCACTTTAAAAGCAAGTTAAAGATTATACAAGATGTTTATGTTTGTAATACGTAAAAAAAAAAATCTGCTGATTGAAGAAGTGAAAATTGTCTTGGTGAGATATCTCAAAAATGAGACACAAGATTTAAGTTTTACGAGATAGGAGAGGCCTCATAAAGTGGCTGAAAAACTGTTTTATCCATATTTTCATGTATTGAGAAGTTTTGTCTTATAAAAAGTTTATAATGAGCTGCAGATTTAGATGAAGATTTTTTTTTTTCTAACTTAAGCTGAGTTCATTTCTTGATGATTTATTTCTGACAAGTAACTCAGCAGCTTCAGAAACCTTATAACAAGTAATAAAAGTTTTTTTCATCTGAGAAATGACTTAAATCAAGGTATTTTTGAAATTGTTTTTCTGCAAATAATATTCAAGATGATCCATGTGGAAACAAGTTCACACAAACTGAAGTGTGATGAGATATTTTGACCAGAAATTAGAAGAACATTCTTGGTGAGATATTGAGTTTTTGCCGTGAAGGAGACTCATAACTGTTTCTAACATCTGGAAACATCCACAGGTGTAAACTCGAGCGTCTCCTGCTGCATTTCTTCATCTTTTTCCTTCTTGTGTTTACTGCAGATGCCTGATCAGTTCGACCAGACGTTGGTCCTGAACCAGCTCCGATACTCCGGCATGTTGGAGACCGTCAAGATCCGACGCACCGGCTTCCCCATCAGGAGACCATTCCAGGATTTCTGCTCCAGGTGAGTCTAAAAAAAACTAAACCTTAACCTCCAGATTCAGCCAACGCTCTCTGAAAATACACTCCTCATCATCATGTGTACAATAAGAGAAAGAAATGCTCTCGTCTCCTTTAGGTATAAGGTGTTGATGCGAGGTGTAATGACGCCCGATGACCCCAGGGGGAGCTGCGTCCAGCTGCTGCACCTTTACGACAGCAGCGGCGTCGAGTGGCAGCTCGGAAAAACCAAGGTGAGAGTCAAGATCCTCACTTTAACACTCAGACTTTTACCGTGAGCTGATTCAGACATTTTTGTGTCCTGATTTTACGATTACGAGGGGAAACAGATGTTTGGGGATAGAGGTGGCGTCACAGTCGGTTCAGTAAACTTTGAGTTTAAGGCTCTTGTGTAAAAGTCTGAGTCACCAGAGGAGAAACCAAGCACATGTCAGGGTTTTTCTGATTTTCAGAAACTTTTAACGTTGTTTTTGACTATTTTTACTGTGTCCTTCTTAATGCAGAAAGAAATTATTTCAGGTGTCTGACACCGAATTTGTGATTATATAGTCAAAGTGACAAGAAAAAAGTGAAAACTTTTAGAAAAGTCAATATTAAGAAATGGGTCAATGACAAAAAGAGGGTCAAAAAACATATTTCTTAAAAGTTCTTTGAAAATGGATAAAAACATATTTCTGAGAGAAGAATTATGTTTTCTAACAGATTTCAGTAGTTGACCAACATTTCAAAGTTTTTAGGTTCATTATTTTTTAGTATTTTTAATTTGAGCACCCAAAAATGTCAGGTGGCGCAACCAAATATGTGAAAATATATTTATATGTTCCTGTTATTTTTTCTGTGTGAAATTATTGGAAGTATCTCTCAAGTGTCTGTAGTGACTCATACATTTTCATTTTGTGTGTTTCATTTCTTTTATTTGTGAATAAGATAAATAATTTGATGTTAAAATAACATTTCACATTATTACATTGGTTGTACCACCTGACATGGAAATTGTTCCAGTCACCAATGAAGTGAAAAAACCTTTTTTATCAGTATTTCAGAGAAATCTACAAACTTTTCCACTTGGTCACAAATGTCATTTGGGCTCCTCTGGCTGATGCAGTTTCCTGTTTCCTGTTTTATTCTCTTCACTTTAAAATAAAAGTCTAATGTTACGGTTGCACCACCCTGACATTTGACAAGGTGAAAATTACGGGACAAAAGTTTTTTACATTTCTCAACAGCTTTAAAATTCTTTTTATTTAAAAAGGTTCAAGCATAAAATAATGCCACTGTGTTTTTAATTTCCATTTACAATAACTGACATTCAATTTTTAGAGTTTAATTACTGTGGATACTTGTCAGGTGCCAACGTGGTGGACTGTAAAACCCCCAAACTCCTTGGTTTTGTGTTTTTTTGTACAATATAAAATTATCAAATTTCTACACAAGTTATAACACAGGTTTCATAGAATAAAGAAATACATGTGATGAAATACTCAATTCATGATGGAAGGAAATATTGCACTCAGACACAAAAAAGGGGACGTCACCTCATTGACTCAAAAGTCAACACACAGCCCTCTTAGAGGAGTCAAAGCTCCAAAAACAGAGCAGGAAAATTATCCGGACTTTCTTCCTGAACTGGATCCTGACAGTGTTTGTGCTTCATCATCATCATCATCATCATCATCATCATCATCATCTTCATCATCATCATCATCATCATCATCATCATCATCATCAGAGGCTCAAACAGCAGCAGCAGCTTCTCACTAATGGACTCGTTTCTGCTTCTAACCTGATTCAGTCAAACACAGCGACACAGAGAAACAGCGCCGAGCAAACAGCAGAGTCACAACCTGAATACAAAACAGAGGCCGAGCAGAAACACCACAGAGAGAGAGAGAGAGAGAGAGAGAGAGAGAGAGAGAAGGAGAGAGAGAGAGAGTTTACATGACCTGCAGGGATCTAAAGGATGAGATGCTGCAAAAAGACACAAGGACAACATTTAACTTTAATTCTAATATTCAAACTTCCGACTTTTTCTTTTGGGAGCAACTCTAAAAAACAGGAAGATACTGTACGTGCTTCTTCCCTGAAACATTTTGTGTAAAACACTTCACATTAGGACTGAACGATTTTAGAAAAAAGATCTATTTGCGATTTTTGTGGCAGAATCGGATACAGAGATTTTAAATCGATTCACGATTTTCTTTAAGTCATGCTTTAGTGAAGTTTTCACAGTGTACAGTAACATTTACAAACTTGACAGAAAATTACATCAAACCATTGAAACATCAAAAGCTTTTACTCTAATGTGAGGATGAAAATAAAAACTGAAGGTAAGAATTGTTTCAGACTTTGAGATAAAAGGTCAATATTTTAATATGAAAAGTGGAAATTTTGAGAAACAAAGACAAAATTCAGAGACAAGAAGTTTCATCTCAAAATCTTGACTTTTTAAGTTTAAGAAATCAGTTTAAGATGATGTGAAAAAAGTCCAAACTTTCTCATTTAAGGTCAAAATTTTAAGATGACAAAAGTCTAAGTTTAATTTTGAAATAAAAAGCTGAAATTTTGATATAGAAAGTCAAAGTTCTAAGATTTAAGTCGAAATTATGAGAAATAAATACAGAGGCAAAAAAATAAAAAGAAGATTTTTGGATAAGTTGTAGAAACCGAACAGTCATTCCTGCTTTTTCTAAACCGGACTTTTTAAATTGTATTTTTAGTTTTAAAAACTGAAGAACAAAAAGAGCTATCTTTGACTCTTAACTTTTAAAAATGATGTAGTGCAAAATATCCTTAATTGTATTAAGTTAAGTCAGAGGAACAAATCTCTTTAAAATCCCTTCAAAACCTGCTCTTTTATTCCTCTTTTATGTGAAGAAGTGATCTGTCCCTCTAATGAAAATCGTCTTTAATGCACTTCAGCGTGAATCATTCGCTCTGAGGAGACGGTTGTTGGGTAATTATCGATGTGTGTCTTTGACATTAACCTCCTGATATTTTTTAATAACTAAACTGAAATTTTCTGAGTGATGATGTTCTCCTGCAGCTTCACGTGTCACTTTAAAGTGTTTGTTTGGGATCTGACCGAACAAAAAAGGACAGAACAGAACAGAAAGCAGCTTTTGTTAAAACGATAAAAATGCTGCAGATTCAAGAAGAAACCCAAAGAATTTGAGATACTATATTTTCACTTTCATCTAAAACAGATTTAATTTGAGCCACATTCACCAGACCAGGTCATAAAAATGTCTTATTTCAAGTTTTTTAAGACAAAAATGAGGTGTAAATTGCTTGTAACAAGACAAAAAAATCTGCCAATGGGATAAGACGAATTCTCCCGGGAAGTTTCTTGAAATTAGAAAGATGTCTTAAAACAAGAATCTTTTATCTTATCCCATTGGCAGATTTTTTTTTACTCGTTACAAGCAATTGATGCCTCATTTTTGTCTTTAAAAAACTTAAAATGAGACATTTTTATGACCTGGTCGAGTAAATATGGCTAAAATCAAGAATAGTATGGGAAATTTGACTAAAAATAAGACAGAATGACTTGATTAGATTTCAGTTTTTGCAGTGTACTGGTTGAAATCTGCTTCCATTTGTTACTAATTGGTTCAATAATGCAAAACATAGTAAAGATTTTATCATGTAACAATGGAAGCTCATTTCTACCAGTTATTTGTTGTTTTGATAAGTTCTTCTTTGGGTTTCTTAAACTGTACCCCGAGTTGAAAAATAAAGTACTAAACGTACTTATATTGTCTGATATAAAAGTGAAAGTAGATTTTGTCTATAAAACGACTTACAGTTTTAATATGCTTTATTTATGTTTTAATACCTTATTTTCTTTCTTTTTCTTCTAAAAATCTATTTATCATGAATTTTGACTTAATCAAATCCCAGAATCTAACACCTATTCTTGTTATTTCTAAACCGGACTTTTTAAATTACATTTTTAGTTACAAAAACTGAAGAACAAAAAGAGCTATCTTTGACTCTAAACTTTTAAAAATAATACAGTGCAAAATATACTTAATTGTGTCAAGTTAAATAAAATAAAATCAACAACAATCCCAAAGAAAAAAGGATTTTTCCAACAGTCTCTCACTCAAAGACAGGTGTGTGTGAAACAGCTGATATAACAGATCCTGGGTCAGTCAGGAGCAGGAAAAAATCACAGCTTTAACGATCACATGATCACCATGTTTGAAATCAGAAAACGATAAATCGTTCAGCTCTAGAGTCACGTTCATGTTCCTGACGGTTCAGACACCAACAGGAGTTTCAGAAACTCAGAGAGGATCATGGGACGCCTCAGCCAACTGTTGAGTTTCCAGCCTGAAACTTTTAGCTTCGTCTGATTCGTCGGCTGGTTTCCACGGCGAAGAAGCAGCTGGATTCATGTCTGACAGTGGAAACGCTCTGATGCTCTGACGCTGTGGCGGCGGGGGGGGGGGGGGGGGGGGGGGGGGGGGGGGGGGGGGGGGGGGGGGGGTCGCTCTCTGGAGGCGTCTGCTTCTGTCTGTCACCGCGTTTTCTCTCTGGATCTGCAGACGTGGTTAATTAATCAGGACGAAGCTTTAGCGACACTTCCTGCTCTCATTAAGAGACGCTTTTGAGGATTATTCCAGGATGATGAGGAGAAAGTCTCTCTTCTTTATCTTCTTTATTTCCTCTCTCTCTCTCTCAGGATTATTTCTCTGATTTACTCCTGACAGAAAGAGGAAAAGCTCCTCACTGAGTCTCTAAAGGTTTTAACCTTCCGTCAGATCCGTTTACGCAGGAACAAAAACCTCCACTGTTCTCAGTCACGTCTGTGTGGGAGCAAATTCCTCTGACGTCACATTCATGCATCAAAACAACAATTAGGAAAAATCACAACAGAGTAAAAGACTGAGAGAGAAAATATAAGAGCAGGAGTTTAAAGTCATGTTGAACTTATTTCCTCCAAACGTTTGTTTCAGCTTCATTTCAGAGCAGCAGGAAAGTTTTCTGTCAGATCAGGGATGAAATAGTAGCAGTGAAACCAAATATCACATATTTTAGACTTTTTATCTCATAATTTTGATTTTTATATAATGAATTCAATTTTTTAAGTTCATAATTTTGATTATCATATCATAATTATGAGTCTTTTTCTCAGCTTCTTACCTCAAAATGTTTACTTTAAACTCATAAGTAAGACCTTTTTTCTCAAAATTTTTTGTTTTTATTTAACTAATTTAAATTTTTAACCTCATAATTATAATTGTTCTCTCTTTTTACAATAATTGAGACCTTTTTTCTCATAATTTTGATTTTTTTTAACATCATAATTTCATATTTAAAACTCAATTTCTATTTTTTACCTCATAATTTTGACTTCTTACCTCTAAAATTCAATTTGTACTAAATGATTTTGTCTTTTGATCGTATAGTTTTGATTTTTACCTGATATTTTTGACTTTTCGCTTCATAATTTTGATTTTTATATGATGAATTAAATTTTTTAATTTCATAATTTTGATTATCACATCATAATTATGAGCCTTTTTCTAAGCTTCTTACCTCAAACTGTTTACTTTAAACTGATAAGTAAGACCTTTTTTCTCAAAATTTATATTTTTATTCAATTAATTTAAATTTTTAACCTCATAATTATAATTTTTGTCATAATTCTGACTTTTTACCTAACAATTGTGTTTTTAACTCATAATGTCAATCTTCTTACAATATTTGAGACCTTTTTTCTCATAATTTTGATTTTTTTTTTAACATCATAATTTCATATTTAAATCTCAATTTCTATTTTTTACCTCATAATTTTGACTTCTTACCTCTAAAATTCTATTTGTACCGAATGATTTTGACTTTTGTTCTGATACTTTAGATTTTTACCTGATATTTTTTGGACTTTTTGACCTCATAATTTTGACCCTTCATCCCATATTTTTTTATTTCAAAGTGATGTATAAAGGTCATCTAACTGTGCTTTTATTTTGAAAGGTATTTAGAAAACTACTAAAGAGTACTTAATTAGACGTCGCAACTTCGAGACTCTTTGTTTGTCTATGTTCTTGACTAAACAGGGACTGTGGTGGTCGGAGTATTAATCGTATCACACACACACACACACACACACACACACACACACACACACACACACACACACACACACACACACACAAAAGACCGAAAAAGTCCGAAAATCTGAATGTTTGAAAATCGCTTCGTTGGTTTTTCTCTCGCAGCTGTTTGGACATTTAAACGGTTTCTTCAGGCTCACTCAGATGTTCTGTTCGTTTATTTTCCACCTGCTTTATGGTTTTTCTTCCTCTTTTATTGCAGAGGAAACAGATTTTTTTGTTTATAAAAATGTTTCTGTTCAGGATCAGGATGAAAAAAGCTGCAGGGACAAACTCACATCATTTCATTTAAAACAAGAAGAGAAAAAGGGATTTAATAAAAACTCTAAAAGAAATCACGAGAATCTATTTCTCTTGCATAATTTGAATTTTTAACCACAAAATTTTTATTTTTGTCTCATGATTTTAATTTCTATCACATGATTTTGACTTTCCCCCACCGAAATTTCAACAATTCATCTCATTATATTGATTTTTTAACTTATAATTTTGACATTTTTTCTTCATAATTTTGATTTTATCTCATATTTTTAAATTCTAACCACCAAGATTTGATTTTAATCATATTATTTTGACTTTTTTTCTCCTTCAAATTTCAACTATTTATCTCATAATTTGACTTTTTTCCTCATTATTTTGATAATTTTACCTCATAATATTGACTTTGTAACTCATTACTCTAACTATCAGTCTCATCATTTTGATATTAATCACATAATTTTGACATTTTTACCTCATAAGTCTGATTAACTATCTCATTATTTTGACCTTTTATCTCATAAATTTAATTTTACCTCACAATTTGGACAATTTTAACTCTTAATATTTTGTTTTTATTTCATAATTTTGACCTTTCCCTCAAAATTGCAACTATTTATTTCATAATTCCGACTATCAATCTCATAGTTGTGACATTTTATCCATAATTCTGACATTTCTTCCTCATAATTTTGACATTTTATCCTTAATTTTGTCATTTCTTCCTCATAATTTTGACATTTATCCATAATTTTGTCATATTTACCTCATAAGCCTGATTAACTATCTCATTATTTTGACCTTTTATCTCATAATTTGGACTTTTTGTCTCAAAACCTCACCTTTAACCTCATAATTTCGACTCTTTATCTCATAATATTGATTTTATCTTGTAATTTTGACTCTTTACCTCATAATTTTTACTTTTTATCTTGTTAATTTTGACTTAATTTTGACTCCTAATGTTAACGCCACACTCAGCAGCTCTGTTTCTAGTTTACAGTTTTTATCCAAATGTGTAACTTTAGAGCAGGAGTTTCTTTTTCCTCCAGGTCTGTTTTCTTTGCTCCTGTAATAATAAATAATTAAAGGTTTGTGATGAAGAGTTTCTGGTTAGAAACAGATCTGATTTCAGCTTTAAAGACTCTTTCAGAGCATTCGTGTCTCTAAAAACAGACTCGGCGTCGTCAGGATCATTTCTCTGTCGCTCGTGTTTCACATCAGGATCTTTACGATGTGACCAGCTGAGGAAAGAGCTGAGCACCGCAATAAAACCACAGTCACACACAGTTTCACTGTTTGCATTCAGCTCAGTGTGTGTGTGTGTGTGTGTGTGTCTGTCTCACACACTCTGTCACAGGTGTGTGGACTTTTATGTCTCTGTTTCAAACACTAAAGCTGACACACTCCTGCACACACACTGGTTTTATGGCTCCGTCTCTGCAGACCGATGTGCCGCCATCCTGGAGAAAAACGCTGCTGCTCTTCCCAGAAACAAAGGAACTAATGAGCTGGATCCACTTCATGTTCCTCAGGGGACGAACAGAGAGAGCGCACACACACCTGGAGACGCTCACACACCTGGAGACGCTCACAGGTCAATACTGAGGAACAGAGACTGAGCAGAGACTGATTCCTCTGGAGCAGGGTCGAGACGTTACGAGCAAATCTCTGCACACAGTTCAACTACAGAATTTACTCCAGAGACAGAACTTCAATAAAAGTAAAGTTCAAAAGTTTGTGATTCTTAAAGATGCACTGACTCTTCCCTAGGTCTGGGCAATTAACCGCAAATTAGATTAAATCACAATCTGTCCTGTTGTAATATTCTAATGTCAGACAGTGAAATATTTCTATAAATGTGTCAAAATATCAGCTACAGTTTTTACAGCAGATGTTTTCTGTTCTACACCAGAGTTACTCAACCAAAGAGACAAACTGTTAAAAACTACCTTTACAAAAGAAACTATACAAGTGGGAAAAATTGCCAAAAAAAAGCAACAAAAATTGGCATTTGTATTGGGATTAAACTTGGAAAATTTTGAGTTTGTTGCAAAAAATGGTTCAAAAGTGGTAAAGAGAGTGATAAGTGTCAAAAACGGGCAAAAAAGGCAATTTCATTGGGAAAACAACCCGAAAATACTCAGAAAGAATGAAATTTGGTGGAAAAAGTGACAAAACAGTAGTGAGAAGTGACAAAAATCTCCAAAAAGGCAACTAAAAATTGGCAAGAAAATTTTGGAGGAAACTTAAAAAAAATTCATAATGTTGCAAAAATGGTCCAAAAATGGCAAAAAGAGAAATAAAGTGGCAAAAATGGGCAAAACAACAATAATTGGCCAGAAAGGTGGGAATAAACCCGGAAAGTAGTCAGTTTGTTGAAAAAAAAAGAGTGAAAAGTGACTAAAGTTGACAAATAGCTACAAAAATTGACAAGAAAATTTGGATTGGACTTGTTGAGTTTTTGTTCCAGTTGAAAGTCAGAAATTTCCATTACTTTCTCAAAGTTTTCACTTTGAACTTAAAAGATTTGACTTTCTATCTCTGAATTCAGATCTTTTATCACAATATATTGACTTTTTATGTGGATATTTCAACTTATCTGATAATTTTTACTTAATTATCTCAAAAATTGGACTTTTTGCCTCAAAATGTCAACTTTATTATCTCATACTTTCACTTTTTATTCAAATTATTGAATTGTTGTCATTATTTCAACCTTTCTTCTCAAAAATTTTATTTTTTTGTCACAAATTTGACTTTACATGGGCAAAAAAAACATCAACAAAGCCAAATTTTCAGTTTTGTTGTATTTTTGTTTGAACTGGTAGAAATGAGCTTCCATTGTGATAAAAATGACAAAATCTTTACTATGTTTTGCATTATTGTACCAACGCTTAACAACTGGAAGCAGATTTCAACCAGTACACTGCAAAAACTGAAATCTAAGCAAGTCATTCTGTCTTATTTGTAGTAAAAATTGTCTTATTATTCTTGATTTGAGCCACATTTACTCAACAAGGTCATAAAAATGTCTCATTTCAAGTTTTTTAAAGACAAAAATGAGGCATCAATTGCTTGTAACAAGTTAAAAAAAATCTGCCAATGGGATAAGATAAAAGATTTTTATTTTAAGACATCTTTCTAATTTCAAGAAACTTCCCGGGTGAATTCGTCTTATCCCATTGGCAGATTTTTTTTGACTTTTTACAAACAATTTACACCTCATTTTTGTCTTTAAAAAACTTGAAATAAGACATTTTTATGACCTGGTCTGGTGAATGTGGCTCAAATTAAGAATAAGACAATTTTTACAACAAATATGACAGAATGACTTGCTTAGATTTCAGTTTTTGCAGTGTAGAAAATAAAAACAATGAAAAAACTCGAGTTTTTTGTTACCATTGAAAGTCAAAGTTTTGAGATGAAAGTCAAAATTTCAAGCTTTGTCCTGATTTTTTTTAATTATCTCAAAATTTGGACATTTTGTCTCAAAATTTCAACTTGTTTATCTCATTATTTTGAACTTGCATCTCAAATTTTGTTGGGTTTTTCTTTGCATCATCAAATTTGACTCAATACCAGTTTTTCAGTTTTGTTGCTTTAACTGGTGGAGACAGGTTGCCATAGTTACGTGATCAAACCTCAGAGAAAGTCGAACATTGTAAAAAGAAATTCGCTCTGTTTGTTGTTGTTTTCCTCAGTTTTTGGTGAAGTCGCCCGCGCTGAACTCTGATTGGCCGATCTGACGACGACAGACTCACCTGGCGTCGTCCGTCAGATCCCACGTGGAAAACTCGTGATCCCGAACGTTGGCGACCACTTTGGTCATCCACGGCCAGTCGGCGTGGCGTTTGATGGCGACCAGCTCGTGCCCGGCCTCCGGCGCCGGGCGGCGGCTGCAGCAAGTTCCCATGATTCCTCTGTGACCAACTTCAACTTCACTGGAAGTTTTTTAATCCAGCTCCAATCGTCTTTATCTGACGTCCATGAAGATTCTCAGGTGGATTGAGAGGTGGAGTCAGACGCTCGTCTCTCTGTTCTCCTCCTCACATGATCCCCCTCTCTCTCTCTCTCTCTCTCTCTCTCTCTCTCTCCCTCTCTCGCCCACCAGCTCTGGGACTTTCAGGCTCAACATTGTATGAAGCATCTTGTTCTTCTCTCTCTCCGTTCGCGTCCTTCAATCCTCTCTTTGTGTGCGTCCTCTTGTCTCGGCGTTGGACACAGATGGACGCCCTCCGCTCTTTCCACAGACGGCAGACGTGAACAACAACAGAGCCAGAGTAAAGCGTCCGGTCCCACTCTGAGGAGACGAGTGGGTTTGTCATGTGGACGCATTCAGACTCTGCATGTTTCTGTTTGTAGGTTTCACCTTTTACATGCTTTTTCCACGTCTGACATTTCTCCAACACTGCAGCTTTGTTCACGGCCTGGGGTCCGTTTTACAAAGTAGGTTTAGTGAAAACTCTGAGTCTATTAACCCTGAAATGAGGGAAACTCTGAATTTTCCGTGTCACAAATGGAGGTAACTCAAACAGAGAAAGAGGGGAAACTCTAACCTGTTTCTCAGAGAGAGGTAACTTCAGCTCTGGGTCAGTTACCGTAGTAACAGACGCTGTGAAACTAACCAGGTTTTTGTGAATGAACCTGGAGTTAGAGAGACAGAGGCGGGAGAAAGTTGGTGTGTGGTACAAACTAAAGGAGTAAGAAAGAGTCAGCGGCGAGTTTTGGCGTAACACGGCTCTGCTGTCTGTTATTTAAGAAACATACAAGTCCACTTTTGTCACAAACGTAGCATGAACTTTTGACAATGAACTCGTTGATGAAGGTGCAGCATTATCAATATTAATATTTATCAGGAGATTATCATCAGAGCGCGCATGGATGTTCTGACATTTCCAGACAAGTCTCTTTTTTAAACGTTTCACATCACAGTCCATCATTTACAGACACATAATCCGTCTTTACATTTGCAACATTACCAGCCGTAGTCTCTCACATCCCAGCAGATGTTGTGTTTGTGCTACAATGTTTTGTAAATGGCTGTTTTGTTTTGTTTTTTTAAATAATAATATCGGAGATGCAAGGCAACTGTCTGCAGGCTGAGAAGACATTTATGTGTGTAAACATCATTATGATGGAGATAAAACAACTGCACAGTCAAAAAGCCACGTAATATTTATTTTATAATGTAAAACGTGATCAAAATGAGGTAAAACCGTGAGATTATGTGGAGGTCTCACCTGTTTGAACAATGTTCTTATATTTCATCTTAAGTTTCAGCTGAGTGAGCTTCTCCCCCGCAGGATTGCACCTAAATAAAATAAATGAATGATCTACATTCAGCAGTTTTCCCTGTAATATTACTGTGATTGTTGGACTACATTTAAACTTACGTATTGACCAGAGCAGCGATGTTCTCTCACACCGTCTCCCTCTCTTTTGCAGCTGCTGTGCTGTTGCACTTTTTTCCTAAAATCATGTTAAAATTCTCTGTATGAGCGCATTAAGATTTCCAGTTCTCGCGGGGTTAAAAAAACGCCGCCCTCCGCTTCCCCGTTGCCATGGTGACTCGTCGAATCGGGGCTCCACTAATGCTGTCTTTTTACAGCGGTGGTGCTTAACTCCAGGTGAAACTACTCCGAGTTGATCAAACAAAGTCAAATCAGCTGGAACAGAAAACTCAGAGTTTTCTAACTCCGAGGAGATCAACTCAGAGTTCAGGGTTTAACTCAGAGATAAACCGACCCCTGATCTTTGAAATTGTGCATAATCTTTGTGTTTTTCTGTCTTCAAGTTAAATCCTAGTTATGACTAAAACTTCTCTGCGTCTGGAGCGATTATG
This sequence comes from Thalassoma bifasciatum, assembly GCA_008086565.1. Lineage (NCBI taxonomy): Eukaryota > Metazoa > Chordata > Actinopteri > Labriformes > Labridae > Thalassoma > Thalassoma bifasciatum. The sequence continues at coordinate 13,994 of RPOG01000539.1, forward strand.
TGTTTACTTATTTCTTCACATCAAAAACAAAAACTGCTTCTTTGTGAGAGAGTTTGAAAGTTTAACATCAATTTTTTACATCCTCATCTCCCTGAATCATTTGTAGTTTGTTTATTTCCAATTTCCTCGTCATAACCCCGACACTCTGACTGACTTTTTTTCTCAGAGTGATTTTTTTTATTCAGCCTCTTCTCGAGTTTCTGAAATCATGTTGATTTGTTTACAGCAGATTTTCTTTCACAAACTGTTCTCGTGTCTCACGCTCGTCACTCGGAGTGACGTGAGTTCACTGATGCTCTCTGAAGAAGACGATGAGACGGGAACATTAAAGCAGAGACGTTTAAAGGAGATAAGTTTTCTACAACAAGGCTGAATGGACAGGGTGTGAAATATGACACAGAATTAAAAAAAGCCATTACAGAATCCTTGCACACACATCTGCGTCTCCTGAGGTTTGTTTGACATTTTCAGAAATATTTAAGTGAGAAACTTTGTGTTTGCTCACATGCAGGAGTGACATTTCACTGAAGATGAATCCGTCAGAGAAATTTGACTTTCATAAATATTTAAAGTGGTCTACCTTTGTTATTGCAGCTTCAAAGCAGAGAACACAAAGTCTTAAAGCTTCTGAACTTGACTCCATGAAACAATTACACCAAAGAAACAAAGCACGAGTGGGAAAAAGATTTTTTTTTTTTAAGTTACGAGACTTTCTAAAGCTCCTCACAAACAAGCACCGAACGTTTTTGTTCTTAAACAAAAGTTCAAAGAGTATCAACAAATCCTGGTGTGTTATTTATAAAACTGATACTGAACTTCAGGAGCTGTTTACCTGTGACTCCGCTCACCTTTACGTCTCATCTTTGCTCTTTTTTTTTTCCCAGAAAGCAACGTGATAAACCAGAGAACAGAGTCTCTGTGAGGATTAATAAAGCCGCCGCAGGGAGAGGTTAAATATTTAAGACATCCATTTTCAGACCATCTTCAAAGATAAAACACACACTTACACACACACACATGATGAGACTGAAAATACTGAAAACAGAGAAATCTATGTTTCTATAAAAGCGCGAGGAAAGAAAAGGAAGCAGAAGAATGGAAATGTCTCCAAAGGCAGAAGAATAAACAGAATAATAGAAACAAGAAAATCCTTGAGACACATGTCAGAAATAACACGTCTCTATGGCTGCTCTGGATTTCTGTTTCAGGAAGTGGAGCTGATGGTTTTTTTCTAATGTTTAACTTTATCATAAATAAATCCATGAGAACATTTCAGTCATTAACTCACCACATCAATCAGTGGAGAAGTTACAGGAGCAATAAAAGTAGATAAGTTAAATTAGATGTTAATGAGATACAAAGGAAAATAGATAAATGAAATTAAGCATGTGAAGGGAAAAGTAGTTGTTCATTTTTTAAGAAACAACAAATTCAGGGAGAGATTAGAGTCCTGATTTTATCAAATTTGTAAAGGTATAAAAGTTTATTACAGCAAAATCACCATATTTGATTTTTAATCTTGCACCAAAAGTTATCGTGTATTGAAAATAAATCTGAAACCAACTGACTTTTTATTTTTCCAGCTGGTGTAAAAACTGCGTCCTCATTACCCACGTAGGCTGTTAGTGTAAAATAAAAAGTGATAAATGATTTAGGGGCTTTTATGAATTTGGTAAAAGTAAACAGCTCTTTCATGATGAAGTGAGCAGATTTACCGCTGTTTCTTTCCTGTCACTTCACTTTTATCTCTGGGACCGTTTCACATTTTTGTTGTTGTNTGAGGCCAGCGAAGAGGAAAGAGAAGAAAAACAGAGACGAGGCCAGAGAAGAGCCCAGAGATAGAAACAGGGATGAGGCCAGAGAAGAGGAAAGAGAAGAAAAACAGAGACGAGGCCAGAGAAGAGAAACAGGGATGAGGCCAGAGAAGAAAAACAGAGACAAGGCCAGAGAAGAGAAACAGGGACGAGGCCAGAGAAGAGAAACAGGGATGAGGCCAGCGAAGAGGAAAGAGAAGAAAAACAGAGACGAGGCCAGAGAAGAGGGCAGAGAAGAACAACAGTGATGAGGCCAGAGAAGAGAAAGGAGAAGAAAAACAGAGACGAGGCCAGAGAAGAGAAACTGGGATGAGGCCAGAGATGAGGCCAGAGAAGAGGAAAGAAGAAAAAGAGAAGAGGAAAGAGAAGAAAAACAGAGACGAGGCCAGAGAAGAGGAAAGAAGAAAACCAGAGACGAGGACAGAGAAGAGGAAAGAGAAGAGTAACAGAGACGAGGCCAGAGAGTCAAGAGGAGACAAGGACACGTTTTTAAAGATCTTAACCCTCTTGGGAAACAGTACGCCAGGTAGACTGGTCCGTTACAGACTGAGAAATTTTCCCGGATCAGTAGAAACATCCGGGAACTTGTAGTTTACTACAGATCTACAAGTTTTCACAAACTGATGCTACAAACTGATAAACTGAAGATGGAGAATGTGGCACAGCTGACGTTGAATTGGTCTCATGCACAAACAACTGGAGCTGAATGATTTATCGTTTTCTGATCGAAATCTTAATTTCAAACATTGTGATCATGTTTTCGCTAAAGCTGTGATTTTTTCCTGCTCCTGACTGACCCAGGATCTGTTATATCAGCTGTTTCACACACAAAAAAAAGTGAAAATTTTGAGAAATAAAGACAAAATTCTGAGACAAAAAGTCAAGATTCTGAGATGAAACTTCTCAAGTTTAAGAAATCAATTTAACATTATTTTTAAAAAAAAGTCCAAACTTTCTCATTTAAGGTCAAAATTTTAAGATGGAAAAAAGTCTACGTTTTGAAATAAAGGCATTTTTTGAAATAAAAAGTTGAAATTCTGATATAGATAGTCAAATCCTACGATCTAAGTAGAAAGGAAATGATGAGAAATAAATACAGAGGCAAAAAAATAAATAAATAAATAAATAAATAAAAGGAAGATTACCACTACCTGCTGATCGATTTGAGACGGACTAAATATGGCAAACTCTCCACGGGGACGCGCAAATGGAGGGGTAGTGGGTGGGGGGAGGCTTGAAATTCACTCTTTTAGACCTGAGTGTTTGTCAGGAAGCTGTTACTGATGAGTAAAACAAGCGCCCCCTGGTTTGAAGGTTTTTCAGTTTTCTGATGAAAGCTGCTGTAAACACTGAGCGGTAAAAGTGTGACTTAAAATCCTGATTTTAAAAGTTTACAGCCTGCTCTTCTTCTGCTGTTATATAATCTAAAGTTTTGATTTTTAAGAGCTGAGGTCCAATAATCTGCTTCACATTTCAGCAAAACAACAAGTGAAGTTTCAAAACCTCCAAACTCCAAACTTAGCTCTGAAAAGATGAATATTTAATGTTTTTTTTTTTCTGAAGCTTTATGATGTGTGAAATAAAGCCAGAGCAAACTCAGGAAATAATTCACCTCCTCTAAAAGTTACTGATTCACCTCCACAGTTAAACGTCGGCTCGGTGACGCTCAAAGGGCTAAAAGTGTTGAAAACAGTGAGGACAGAAGCAGCAGGTGTTGGGAGCAAACATCCTGAGGGAACATCATTAAGTCTGAGATAAGACTGGACATTAACGCCGCCCTTGAGTCGACTTGAACAGGGAATAATCTTTAACTTTGCAGCTGTTTTAAAAAGCAAACAGAAACCGGTTCGTAGCTTCGACCAGAGAAAACAACAGAACAGCTATTGTTGACAAAGCTCTCCGCTCCGGCCGGGGAACTGTTGGTTCTTTGGTTTAGAGACGACAAAACAAAGCCTCTTTTTTCAGCGCGGCACAAAGAGCGATAGACGGCGAGCACAGAGCGCCGCTGTGTCCTCACGCCTTTAATATGATCCATCAGTTTTATCACAGCCCCGCAGAGAGAAAAGACGTCTTTTCTGTGTGAGCAAACACCCTGAAAGCAGCGTGGACCAGTCTATTTTTAGATTTATCCTGTGTCGTGTTCACCTGGGGACCACACGCCTCTCTCTCAGAATCAGGAGGAATAAAAACAGCTGGGCGGCTCAGGAATATTTTCTGCTCTGACTCATTCTCTCTCTCTGATGTTTCTCTTTCTCAAGGTTGTTCTGCTTTTCATTCAGAAAGAAGCAGCAGCTGTTTCTCTCTGAAAGAGAAAGATGTGAATGTTTTTAAGCACCTGTCATCATGAGACCACCTGATGAAAAGTTTCCATCCCCCAGTTCTTAACAGCGTGTATTTCCCCCTTTAACATCAGTGACAGCTTGAAGTCTTTTGTGCTGGTTGTGGATGAGGGTCTTTATTTTCTCAGATGGTAAAACTGACCATTCTTCTTGGTAAAAAGCCTCCAGTTCCTGTAAATTCTTGCTCTGTCTTGCATGAACTGCAGGTTTGAGATCTCCCCAGAGTGGCTCAATGATATTGAGGTCAGGAGACTGAGATGGCCACTCCAGAACCTTCACTTTATTCTGCTGTAGCCAATGGCAGGACCCAAATGTTGTCTTTTCATCTAGAAATTATTCACTTTTTAATTTCAAGAATATGACGTCTTCTCTAAAATATNTGATAACATGCTGCATTCATCCTTCATTCATCAGTTTGGACCAAGTTTCCTGAGCCTTTGTAGCTCACACATCCCCAAAACATCAGTGATCCACCTCCGTGTTTCACAGTAGGAATGGTGGACCTTTCATCATAGGCCTTGTTGACTCCTCTCCAAATGGAACAATGTTTATGGTTGTGGACAAAAAGTTCACTTTTGCTCTCATCACTCCAAATGACTTTGTTCCAGAAGTTTTGAGGCTTGTCTCTGTGCTGTTTGGCGTATTGTAAGCAGGAAACTTTGTGGCATTTGTATAGAAATGTCTTTCTTCAGCCCATTTTTCCTCAAGTGCCTCCTTATTGTGCATCTTGAAACATTAGATTAGAGAGTCTTGTATTTCATCTGAAGTTGATTTTTTTGCCATTTTTGGATCATTTTTTGCTATTTTCTGACCATTTATCCATATTCCCCCCAACTGTCTTGCCAAATTTGCGTCTTTTTGCCATTTTTACCTCCTCAAACTAAGTTTTATTTCTCCTCTTTGCTGTTTTTTTCCTCTTTTCTCCACTTGTATAGTTTCTTCTGTATATTCCCACCTTTACAGTCAATTATTGTTGTTTTGCCCATTTTAGCCACTTTATTTCTCTATTTTTGGACCATTTTTGCAACATTATGAATTTTTTTAAAGCTTCCTCCAAAATTTTCTTGCCAATTTTTGTTGCTTTTTGGACATTTTTGTCACTTTTCACTACTTTTTTGGCTGCTTTTCCACCATATTTTCATTTTTTTTGAGTATTTTCGTTTTTTCCCCAATTAAATTGCCTTTTTGCCGGTTTTTGACACTTTTACCTTCTTTTTTAACACTTTTGGAACATTTTTTGCAACAAACTGACTATTTTCCAAGCTTAATTCCAACTTTCTTTCCATTTTTGTTAACTAAGGCCGTTTTCACCTGTTAACTGTTGTTCACAATTTTTGTTGCTTTCTGAAGTTTTTAGTTTCCTCAAAAAATGTCCTGCTTCTTTAAGGCCATTTCAGTCACTTTTCTCTGTTTTTTTGCCATTTTTGTACATTTTTTTGCAACTTTTTGAGTATTTCCAGGTTTTATCCCAATTCAAATGCCAATTTTGTTGCTTTTTTGGCAACTTTTACTTCCTCAAACTGTTTTTTCCTCTTTTCTCCACTTGTATAGTTTCTTTTGTAAAGGTAGTTTTTAACAGTTTGTCTCTTTGGTTGAGTAACTCTGGTGTAGAACAGAAAACATCTGCTGCAAAAACTGTAGCTGATATTTTGACACATTTATAGAAATATTTCACTGTCTGTGATTTTAATATTGCAACAGGACAGATTGCGATTTAATCTAATTTGTGATTAATTGCCCAGCCCTTGTATGTGTCTCAAACTTTGTCATTGCAGCAAAACAGAAATTTAAACCTGTTCAGTGCAAGCAAACGTTAAAACAGTAAATGAAATTCTCAGCTTTCACACTTCTGCAGCTTTGTACTTCAAGTTGAGCTCTATTTACATTAGATTTATTTATCGCTGCAGGTTAAAAACTGTCATTTTAACCAGTTATTCCTGTTTGAATCTTCATCTCAAACAGGTTGAGTCCAGATCCCTGAGGACGGGAAAACTTCTCACGCTGTTGCATCGTTGACGTCCTCTCATACTCTGTTTCTGTTTCTGACACTAATTTTAGAAGCAGCTTTTTCTTCTCTCCTCTCTTTTTTGCAGAATGTGCAGAGGGTGAAAGGTTTTGTTTATCGCCGCTCTCTGGTCTGAACGCTGCAGACAGGAAGTGACTCATCAGTCAGAAACTCAGGCTGGAGAATGAAAACATGAAGCTCGAACCGACTAATTATCTGCAGATTAATTTGTTGGCAGCTAATTTTATCTCCCGTTTGTTGACTTCTCTGATCAGAGCTGCCAACGAAACTCAAGTTTGAGTGAATCCGACTGTTTCTGACACGATCAGAGGAACAAAGCTGCAGAAAAATGAGTCAGAGCAGGACGACGGATCCAGCTGTCGTTACCAACCTCTGAGCAGGGGTGGATCTACGAGGGGGCACACGGTGGCAGCTGCCCCCCTAAAACAAAACTTTACCACCCCAGTTATAAAGACTAAGATAGAAATTCACTGACTGAAGATGAGATAAGTCAAAATTAGGAGTGAGGAGTTGGAGTTTTGAGTCTTAAAGTCAATATTTTAAGATACCAAAGTCAAAAATTTTGAAAAAAATACTCAAAATTATGGGGTAAAAGTTGAAATTCTAAGGTGAAAAATCAAAATTTGAGTTTTACAGTCAAAATATTTCAGAAAAAGAATCAAATTTTGGTTTGAAAATCGAAATATTGAGGAAAAAGAAGTAAAATTTTTGGGGTAAAAGTTGAAATTTTGGGATGAATATCAAAATTTGAGTTTAAAAGTAAAAATATTGAGATAAAAAGTTTATTTTTTTTTGGTTAAATACTTAAAACAATGGGGTATGGTTAGAAATGTTTAATTGATTAATCAAAATTTGGGTTTAAAGGATAATTTTTTTGAGGTTAAATGTCAAATAGTCTAATGTAAGTAGTTAAAATTATTAGGCTAAGATCTTAATTTTGAGATAAATCAAAATTTGAGTTCCATAGTCAAAATATTTTAGATAAAAAGTCCAATTTAGAGTTTGAAAGTCAAAATATTGAGAAAAAAAGTCAAATTTTTTTAGATAAATACTCAAAACTATGGGGTAAAGTTAGAAATGCTTTGTTGAATCGTTTAATGATCAAAATTTGACTTTAAAAGACAAAATATTTGAGATAAAAAGTCACAAAGTTTATGGTAGTTGGTCAAAATTATTGGGCAAGTATCTTAATTTAGAGATAAATCAAAATTTGTTTTTTATAGTCGAAATATATATTTTTTTAAAAGTCAAAATTTGGGGGCATGATGTTGAAATTTTGAGATAAAAATTCCAATTTAGAGTTTGAAATCAAAATATTGAGACATAATGTAGAAATTTATGAGTTGAAAAGCCTAAATTTAGGGGCAAAGGTTAAAAATTTTGAGTTCTGAGGGGAAGAAATTACAAAAAATTTGTCAAAATTTGAGAAAAGAAGTCAAAATTCTGCAGTAAAAAAGTCAAAATCATGGGGCGTAAGTTGAAATATTGAGTTAAAAAATCAAATATTATATTAAAAGTCCAACTTGTGAGATAAAAAGTCAAAATTCTGAGGTAAGTAGTCTAAATTTTGGAGCAAAGGTCTTAAATTTGAGCTAAAATATTGAGTTTTTTATCTACAGTCAAAATTATGGGGCAAAAATTGAAATTTTGACTTTTTATCTCATAATTTTTTCCTTTTATGTGCAAAGAAAAGGTGTAATCCCAAAGCCAGTTTTTCATTTTGATATTTTTAACTTTCAGTCGATTATTTCTGTTTCCATTCTCCAAATGTTTTTCCTTCGAATGTTTTTGGGGAGTGTTGTTAATAAATGTTTGGGTTATGAAGCTACTTGGTCGTCTTTTTGGGTTTTCAGAATAAAATCACCCTGATATTAAATTTATATTCACACCACTGAACTATAGACCCCCCAATAAATATTTTTCCCCCCCGCCTCTGACACTTCTCCTGGTTCTTTCCTGGACTTTCTGCCTTGAATCTCCTCCAGAGCTCAGTCATGCAGAAAGCTTGATCCCTGCCTGGCTCTGCTCCTGGAGCCCCCTGCTGGGAGGAGAGAGAGGAGGAGGAGGGGGAGGAGGAGCCCCCCCCCCCTGGAGGCTCCTCAGAGAATGACACATCATGTGACACATCATGTCTGTTTGCGTGTGCGAGCAAACACGCGACGGAGGACAAACAGTGGGAAAGTGAGAACATTCTTAGACAAACAGCAGGAATGTGAGGAGGAAGTCGTCAAACAAACTCGCACTTAACCCCCCCCTCCCTGTCATATGGAGGGGGGGGGGGGGCACTGGAGCAGGTCCAGGCAAAGAGCTTCTGAGTGACGAGGAGGGAAAAACAGCCAGCGGCAGAAAAACAGCTGATGATGATGATGATGATGATGATGATGATGTCGTCTCTACACTGAGCTCATCCACACAAACACAGTCAAACAGGTGTTTTATTTTGGCGGTCTGAGACACGTTTCCCTTCAAAACACATCATCGTTCCTGCGTCATAAAGACGATTTAAAGGCAAACTGAGACGTTACAGTTTGGGTGTGAAACAGGAGGGAAATGTTCTGACTTTTACAGCAAAAAGAGACGCTGAAGAGTCTGAGAGTTTCCACACCATCCTGACCTGCTTTCTGTCTGTTTCAATCACTTTTCATTCTTTTCCACACTATTTTCACAATTTTTTCTACTTTTTGACTATTTCTTTATGTGTCATCCCATTTTTCATCTATTTTACAACTTTCCAGTCTTATTTATGCTGCTTTTGGATGATATTTTGTGCCTCTTTCTGACTATTTTTTAAGTTTTCTTGCCAACTATTTTTACCTTTTGCAGTTTTTGCCACCTTAGACTGGTATTTATTTATTCTTTATTTCTACTCCTGTCTGCTTCTTTGCCCATTTTCGTCACTTTTCACTCTTTTTTTACCACTTCTGGACCATATTTTGCTTCCTTCCGATCATTTATTTTAGGTTTCATCTCAACTTTCTTGCCATTTTTGTTGCCTTTGACTACTTTTACTAATTGTCACTGTTTTACGTCACTTTTTTCACCATTATAGCTGCTTTCTGAAATTTTTTAAGTTTTCATCCTATATGTTGGAGCTAATTTTAGTCCCTTTTTGGCCGTTTTAGTCACTTTTTGCTCTTTTCTGCCATTTTTTTCACCATTTTCCTTCCCTTCTCACTATTTTTAAATTATTATCCCATTTTTCTAGCTGCTTTCTGTCTATTTAAATAACTTTCCAGTCTTTTTTTTGCTGCTTTTGGACCATATTTTGTGCCTCTTTCTGACTATTTTCAAGTTCTCACAATATCCTGGCACTTTTTTTGGCTTCTGTCATTTTTACTATTATTTTTTTGTCACTTTGTTTGCCATTTTTGCTCCTTTCTGACTATTTTTTAAGTTTGTCAACTATTTTTGCCCTTTGCAGTTTTTGCCACCTTAGACTAATTTTTATTTATTTTTTTTATTTGTACTCATGTCTCCTTTCCATCTATTTTGATCACTTTTCACTTTTTTTGACACTTTTTTCACAATTTTTTCTACTTTTTGACTATTTTTTTTATGTGTAATCCCATTTTTCTAGCTGCTTTCTATCTGTTTTTTAACGTTTCAGTCTTTTTTATGCTGCTTTTGGACCATATTTTTTCCTCCTGACTATTTTTTAACTTTTCTTGCCAACTATTTTTGCCTTTTGCAGTTTTTGCCACCTTAGACTGGTATTTATTTATTCTTTATTTCTACTCCTTTTGCCCATTTTAGTCACTTTTGGGACAAGATAAGCACATGGGATATGATAAAAGATTCTTGTTTTAAGACATCTTTCTAATTTCATGAAACTTCCCGGGTGAATTCGTCTTATCCCATTGGCAGATTTTTTTGACTTGTTACAAACAATTTACACCTCATTTTTGTATTTAAAAACTTGAAATGAGACATTTTTATGACCAGGTCTGGTGAATGTGGCTCAAATTAAGAACAATAAGACAATTTTTTACTACAAATAAGACAGAATGACTTGCTTAGATTTCCTTTTTTTTGCAGTGTTTGAAAACTAACTTTCGAGGAGAAAAAATCCAAGTGGTGAAAAGTGGAAAAAACAGCAAGAAGTAGCAATAAAAATGAGTTTTCAGTGGCAAAAAAACTTCAAAAATATATAAAAAGTAACAAGGTTTGGTCCAAAAGGTGATAAAAGAGTGAAAAATGACCAAAATGTGCTAAAAACAGTCACAAGTTAAAAAAAAGTTTCATGGGTTGTTGTTATTCTGTAATTAATGTCAATGTTCATTTACAAAAATATGTTTCTTAAACAACACATAAGATAGGGAACCAAAACAATCACATCATAAATCACAACTGGAATAAAGGGGAAAATAATTGTAATTTGATTTGTTTTGCAAATCATTTAGTCTGAGTTTGAAGGCGAAAAAACAAGATAAAGGTTTAACAAGCTAAAAGCAACAAAATAATAATAATAAGTCAAAGGGTTAAAACATTTTCTCAAAGCTTTAACAGAAGCTAAAGGTTAAACTGCTTTTCTTGTTTAGTTTTAAACCTTTTTTAGGAGTTTTGAGGTATTAAACATTTGTTTTATTTTATTTGTTTATTAAAATTTTTACAGTGTACTGGTAAATTTATCTTTTAATCTATCACAGGTTTAAGAAATATAACCCTGTATGTAGCAGAACCGTCCATTTTTGCCACCTCAGACTAGTTTTTATTTACTTTTTATTTCTACTCATGTCTGCTTTTTTGCCCATTTTAATCACTTTTCACTCTTTTTTGCCACTTTTTTCACAATTTTCCTTCCCTTCTCACTATTTTTAAATTATTATCCCATTTTTCTAGCTGCTTTCTGTCTATTTAAATAACTTTCCAGTCTTTTTTTTGCTGCTTTTGGACCATATTTTGTGCCTCTTTCTGACTATTTTTCAAGTTCTCACAAAATGTGGCCTGACGTTATGTAAATCTGTGGGTTTATTGCGTTAGAGATCAGTGGCGTCCTCTCTCTCTGAGCAGGATGAAATAATTAAAAGAGTGCCAGTGATCCATCAATAATGCAGAAGCATGAGAACGTCCTGTCTACTTCTCTCTTATTTTTGAGAGTAGTCGAGACTGCCCTTCTAACCCTGCACGAGGTAGTTCACCAGTCGAGGTGTAAGTCGTCGTTTTATAAGAGGAATGTATTCTTTGTGAACAAAAGTTTCTGAGCCTAGACGACCCAAACAAAACCAGCAGTTGGTGTCTCCTATAAAGAGAGTCGCGGCAATTTTCGACTGTGAAAACATCTCTTTCCAGTTCAGGGGTGAAAAACGGCGCCGTAAGCAGATAGCGTCGTCTTTAAGAGCCGGGGAAGAAACGAGGTTTCTGTTCTCAGAGCGTCAGCTACGGTTCTGAGTCGGCCTCAGACTCCTGTTACTTTTTGTGTGTCTGTGTGTGTCCCCCTCGCGACAACAAGAAGACGAACATTATTTTTGTACTTTTTGTAAAAACCCTATCTCCTCCGAGTCCTTGTCTCTCGTCTCCTCGGGCCTCCCCCCCGGCAATGTATTTGTACCGGAGGTCTGTTTACAAGGGGGACCGATGTGAAGAGGATATTGGACTTCAAGGTTGTTATTACTTCACCTTGTTATTTCTGCTCGAGACGTACGGTTCAGGTGCCAATTAAAAGTTTAGAAGGAAAGACAAATATCCAAGTCATGGGAGAGAAAAGAGAGGCTTTCTGTGGACACCTGAAGTTAAAAACATCTGCTGACCCCCCCACTTTAAAGCTCCTCTCATCAACTCTGACCTGCTTATGAAACAGTCAGAGTCAACGTCTCTTTATCACCAACAAAAGCAAAGAAACCATCAGTAAAATCTGCGGTTTTTCCTAAACTGAGGGGGTCCAGACGAGATAATTTAAAGCTCCAAGCAAGAACAGCTGGTTACACATTTTTCCTTTAACTGTGACAAAAACACAACTTACATTTGTACCAAATATGACTATTATAGAAAAAAATAATCTTATCTAAATGTGTTGACGTTAAAGCTCCACACAGTAGCTTTAAACTTCCATGATAAGCTTTAAAGCTACTGTGAGGAACTTTTGACAGGTTGTGAAACAGACTGGAATTAAATTTGATGTCTCTTTGTGACTAACATAAACAAATGAGACCATTGAAAAGGAGATTATTTACGTTTTAAGTGCAGTTCTGTTAGTGTGCTTGTTATTTTAATTAACGTGACACAATTAAGGATATTTTGCACTACATCATTTTTAAAAGTTAAGAGTCAAAGATAGCTCTTTCTGTTCTTCAGTTTTTAAAACTAAAAATACAATTTAAAAAGTCCAGTTCAGAAAAAAGCAGGAATGTCTGTTAAGTTTTGAGAAGAGTCAAAATTTGACAACTTATTGACAAATCTTCCTTTTATTTTTATCATTTTTGCCTCTGTATTTATTTCTCATCATTTCTTTTCTACTTCGATCCTAGAATTTGACTTTCTATATCAGAATTTAAACTTATTATTTCAAAACGTAGACTTTTTATTTTAGACTTTTTTCCATCTTAAAATTTTGACCTTGAATGAGAAAGTTTGGACTTTTTTTTTTTTTTTTTTACATAATGTTAAACTGATTTCTTAAACTTAAGAAGTTTCATCTCAGAATCTTGACTTTTTGTCTCAGAATTTTGTCTTTGCTTCTCAAAAATTTCACTTTTTACATTAAAATATTAACTTATTTTAAAACAGTTTGAAACAACTTTCAAATACCTTCAGTTTTCTTTTTCGTCCTCACATTAGAGTAAAAGCTTTTGATGTTTCAATGGTTTGATGTAATTTTCTGTCAAGTTTGTAAATGTTTCTGTACATTTGTGAAAACTTCACTGAAGCTTGATTTGAAGAAAATCTTGAATCCAATCGAAATCGCAATATCTGCCAGAAAAATCGCAACTAGATCTTTCTCTAAAATCGTTCAGCCCCGCCCCCTTCCCTCTGATTGGCCGACCTTGTTGAGGTTTGCTATTGGCAGACCTTGGTGTTTGAGGCCCCTCGTCGAAGATCACGGCGTGTTTTGATTTTTTTTTCCAACATCTAAACATGTTTAGGTTTTAAAATCTGCACACGCTCAGTCTGAACATCCAGCGTTGGTGCTTTAAAACAGAGGAAACTCCCTCTTTAAATGTCAAGCTGCAGAGAAAACTCCAGAAAACAAATAAAGTGAATGTTTCTCTCGGAGCGAGCTGCGCCTCCTCAGTCTGTAATGATGATTTTTTCATGCCCTGGGTTTGTTTGTGAAAGCTCTTGATGGATAATTGATCCCTCTGGTTGTTGAATATTCATCATCAGGCTGCTCGTCCTCCTCTAAAGTCTCTTTAAGACGGAAAATGAAAGTTTGTCTCAGTTGGTCATCAGATTGTAATCACACACATTCAGATTTCTCTCTCTCTCTTTTTGTTGAACTGTTTTCACTGATGGGGATTAAAGTGCCAGAGCAGATAACAGAGGTCAAAGGTCGATCATGTAGCTGTTGATGATATCTGCGGCAGTAAACACGTTCGGGAACAGCTGTTTCACTCATGGAATCTGGCTTCTCTGCTAATATCTTGTTGCGTTAGATGTTAATTAAAACCCGTCTGAGCACGAAGAGAAGCTGCTGTGTTTTTCTCTAATGTGTGAGCGAGATAATGAGACTTTCTTTGTCTTATAGATGCAGCTCTACAGAAACGAAATGACTCATCTCAGGGTTGTTTTTGAATTTCTGGTCAAGGATTTTTGAGAATAAAAACCTTGATTTTGCTGCAGGGTTTCTGTGGTTTTGCCTTGAACTCAAACATGTTCGTTGGTTTAATTGGCTCTCAGGCTGTTGTTTGTGTGTCAGACTGAACATTTGTAGCTTCAGGGCAAAATAACACATAGAAGGTTTTTTTTATTATTATTCTTTAGAGGCAGAAAAACCAGGAGAGATGAGATTATGATGCAGTTTTTATCTGCAGCCTGTGTCACTGTGGAGTCCATCAGGAACAGTTTTAGAAAGTGTTTTGCTTTAGACACTTGAGTTTAACTTCCCATGTGTCTATTTCAGAGAATTAATTCCATTTAAAGCTCCTGTGAGGACAGTAGCTTTAATTTTGACTCCTCCTACATCTTCAAAATATTATCCCTCTGTCTTTAAATGAAAATCATTCCAAATGAGAATTTATAAAGAAAAATGTAAAAAAAAAAAAAAAAAACAGTTTAGCAGATGTGCTGCCTAACATCTGGTCTGACACCTACCCCCTCACAGCAGGTACAGACTTAAATAACTGCCCTAAAAAAGTAAACAGTCTCGTCATCAATTGTCTTATTTGTTTCTGTCGGTCACAAAGAGCCATCAAATTTAATTTAAGTCTGTTTCATTGAAAAAAAAAAAAGCTGCCATGAGGAACTTTAATACTTCACTAAGGAGCTTTGAAGCCCATTAGATTTAACTTTTATACATACACTGAAAAATCAAAGCAGATTTTAACATATATAAGTTAATTTTTGTTAAAATATTGTAAATAGGGAGCTTTAAAGCCTCTTAAATACAGTTTGTAAATTCCTCATGGTAGCTTTAAAGCTCCTCATAAGAGTTTTAAAGCTACTGTGAGGAGCTTTAAAGCCTACACGACTAAACAAGTAAAGTTTTTTTTTCCATAATAGTGGTTTCAAGCACAAAAGTGAGTTTTGTTTTTGTCACATATTAAGAATTGTTGCTGTAGAAAATATAAATTTTGGAGCCAAATTTTGACTTTTCTTAAAACACTTAGTCAAACTCCTCCACTGAGTCTGAACTTTAAATACAACTCTCGCTATTTTTAAACTGGACTTTTTAATTGTATTTTTAGTTTTAACAACTGAAGAACAACAAAAGCCATCTTTGACTCTTAAATTTTAAAAACAATTGAGTACAAAATAACTGTTTTATGTTTAAAAAAAAAAAAAAAAATTAAATAAGCGATAATAAGAAAAACAAAATTCAACAATCCCACAGAAAAAAAAGAATTTTTCCCAACAGTTTTATACTTAAACACATGTGTGAAACAGCTGACACTAAAGATCCTGGGTCAGTCAGGCCCAAAAAAATTGCAGTTTTGGCGAAAACATGATCACGATCAGAAAACGATAAATCGTTCAGCCCGACTGCAGTGACGTCGTTTCAACACCAGGAACAAAAAGAGGCGACTCATCACGCCGTGGTTATGATACATCGAGGTGAAAGAGCGAGGACACCTTTGTGTGTTTTTTTCTGATCTTCATGTTTTTCTACAAACTTGTCCAGAGGAAACAGCTGAATCCACTTCACACTCACAACGTTCACTCTCACGAAGAACAAAGACGGAGAAAACTCGGAGAGTGTGGAGGAGTTTCACCTTGACATTAAAGTGCTTCCTCTGAGGTTTGACAGAGAAACTGCGTCAGGTATAGAGGAAAGAATCAAAATGAAAGAAAGAGTCACGACAAAAAAAAAAAGTCTCTGGATTCTCCCTCAAGCTTCTACAATCAGCAGCCACTTGATGAGTTTCACCTGTTCACCTGCTCCTTCACACAAACAACCAATCAGCCAATCACAGGGCAGCAACTCCGCCCCAGATACCACACTGTGTTTCAGAGCTTACAACTGAAGAACCATAAAATCAGAATTCATCATTAACACCTCAATTAAAAGATTAAAGTCTTTAGTTTCAGAAAATGTCATGTTTTTATATGTGGCTAAAGTCCACATCAGGATAAATGCAGCTGAAACACCTTTCTTCTCTATGTTTTTTATAACCATTTTTGAAAATCAATCACTACAAGATGCTTCATGTCAGACATAAAACATCCAACACATCACTTCTACAACTTCTCATCTACATCTGGGTGAAATTTGAGCTTTTTAAGTAAAACTTTGTAGGAGTTAGAGAGTTTTTAGTCTCAGGTGACCAAACAAAACAGATGCATTCTCAGTTACCACAATCTAGACTGATGACTTTGTGCAAACAAAACCAGCTTCATCAGTGCTCAGTGTCCTCTTTTTAGTCAAGATGCACAGCAATAATTACATCTCACCAATGATCTAAATGGCTACAGCTGCCTTTATGTATACAGTAACATGATTGGTTACTGTAGGAGTGAGTAACAGGCCTGTTAGCCAATAAACGAGCCTCTAATAGAGAAATTACACAAGACCAGTCAAGCAGGGAGCACTTGTTGTCTATCACAAGCTGTCCTGGGATGAAAACTCAACAGAAAACGCAGCTAGAACCCTGTTGAAAACAAAGACTTGCAGCTTTGTCAGATTGACATTGAGGAGGAAATGCTCTAAGACTGTGCAGCTGCTGTTATTGATGAGAACGGACACGACAGACAGACAAACAACGGACTTTACAGGAGAAATTTCACCACTTGGAATAATTTGATGAAACAACACTTTTGATATGTTTGAACTCTGGATTCCTCTGGTGGAAAGGAGAGTGAATATTCAGGGTACGGGCGTCAGGATGTGACGTAATGACCCCAAACAGGTCGGACATTGTCGCAGTTATTGTGTGAGTGAAATCATAGTTCTGCTTTGAGTGTATGCAAAGTTCTGAGTAATAAACCAGGATACAGTAGGAAAGCAAGTGAAAGCAAAGTTGGCAGCATATGAAAATGTGTTATTAATGATAAACAAAGCGTGCAAACAAAACAAGGAGGCAAATAATTTGCATTAATTTAACTGCACAGCAGCCTGAAGGTCTGAAACTTCAATTAAAGCTTTCTCTGTTTAACATTCACAGCAGCGAACAGGGGTCAGCACAGGGTCAGCAGGACAGTCCCCCCCTCCCTGACTGAAGCAGACTGTGTCCCTGCTGTAACCAGAGCTGCAGCACAGACTTATCTCCAGGAGCCATGTTAAGCTGCTGTTACGGTCCCTCTGCGTTAATGCGCAGGTGAGAAAAAGGTGAAGTACTCACTCTATGAAGAAACTGGCCCCTTCGTCTGTGAAACCTTCCTCCCATCCCTGAGGAAGGTCTGCAAGAAGAAAAACACACACACACTTCTTTAACACACCTGAAAGTTTCACACTCTGAACTTATCAGAGGAACCAGAGGAGAGTCAACATGACGGGGAATGAAGCGCAGTCTCCCCGCCCTGCAGCGCTACCTGAGCGGATCATGTGTCCGGAGTTCACCGGTTCACCGGAGCGCGGATGCAGCCAGGTGGTTGTCCGGGTCTCATCGCTGCAAACACGGACACAGAGAGAGAGAGAGAGACGGAGAGAGAGAGAGAGAGAGAGAGAGAGGAAAACACCTGTTACACCAGCAGCAGCAGGAAGAGCAGCAGCAGCGAATAAAGCCCTTAAAGCGGCGCACACGCAGCCCGTGGAGCCCGTGAACGTGTCGTGGACGCGTCACCTGATGAAGAAGACTCTCCCGTCCGCGCACACACCGTAAGACCAGAGCTCAGGTAGACTGTCCCGGCCCAGAGGAGCCGCCATGATCCGCTCTCAGTCTATTTCATCTCCGTCCGTGGATCCATGAGCCTCCGGGGAGCGAGCACCGACAGGGCTGCTGCTGCCTTCAGGGACCCGTCCACAGCCCGGACATCACAGCTCCAACACCTACAGGGGCTCAAAGGGGTCAATCACTCCACAATTTCTTATACAAGCACATTTACGTATGTTAAAAAATATAATATAAATAACAAAAAGTGGAGTTGCACGTTTTTTTTGTTTTGTTTTTATTGCCAGTATTGAGTCAATTTTTTATAAGTCACATTAAAGTGATAAAAAAAACTTTTGTCTTTTTATTACAAAACATGACATTTTATTTCAAAATTTTAAAACGTCTGAATTCCGTGATTTTTTATTTTTATTTTATTTTTTTTAATTTTTTGCCAGTATTAAGTCATTTTTTATAAGTCACATTAAAGTGATAAAAATAGAACTTTTGTCTTTTTATTTCAAAACATGACATTTTATTTCAAAATTTTAAAACGTCTGAATTCTGTGACTTTTTATTTTTTATTTATTTATCTATCTATTTTTTGCCAGTATTAAGTCATTTTTTACAAGTCACATTAAAGTGATAAAAAATAGAACTTTTGTCTTTTTATTACAAAACATGACATTTTATTTCCAACTTTAAAAAAAAGTCTAAATTCTGTGACTTTTTATTTTTTTATTTATTTATCTATCTACTATTTGCCAGTATTAAGTTATTTTTTACAAGTCACATCAAAGTGATAAAAAATAGAATTTTTGTTTTATTACAAAACATGACATTTTCTTTCCAAATTTTAAAAAAGTCTAAATTCTGTGACTTTTTATTTTTTTATTTATTTGTTTTTTGGGTTTTTTTTTGCCAGACTTGAGTCAATTTTTTATAAGTCACATCAAAGTGATAAAAATAGAACTTTTGTCTTTTTATTCCAAAACATGACATTTTATTTCCAAATTTAAAAAAGTCTAAATTCTGTGACTTTTAATTTTTTTATTTTGACTTAATTTTCATCACTTGTTTGAATTAATACATATAAAAAATTACATCATGTAAATCATACTTTGACTTATTTTCTTCTTATTTTTTAACTAAGGTAATTTTTTACAAAATGTTGGTACTTTATCCACAATTTTCCACTGTTTCTCATTGATTTGACTTTTGATCTGAAAACTGTAAATAATTTTCACTTTATTTTAAATTCATTTAAATCAAAATAATCACTTTTATCGATTAATTTTGATTATTTTCTAATTTTTTTACTTTCCTTTTTTTTAATCAAACTGGGTTTTTTTTTTCCAAAATATTGGCTCAAAATCCATTATATTATGGTTTGAAGTTTTGTCAGCCATGATTTAAGTTTAATAAAAATGCATTGAATATAACAACAAAAATATCTAAAGATTATGACTTTATTTTTAAAGCACTTTAAAAAAAAACCACAGGAGAAAAATAAAATACGGAACATTTTATTACATCAGGGCATTACATGTAAAAATACAGAATAAATTAAAAAATGTAAGACATAAGTAAAATGAAAGAGACATGCACAAAAAGAAATGAACTGGTTAAATATTTAACTCGTATTTATATGCGCTTTAGTTCATTATTTAAAATAGTAAAGAGCCCAGTCACTTGATTTTTCTGTGTTTGTAATATTTGTAACAAGAAACATTTAATTTAAAAAAAAAAAAAAAACACGTTTAAAAAGAGTGTGACTGTTGTTTCTTGACTTTTTTCAAAGTTTGAACTTGTGACAGAATAATCTGAAGATGTATAAAACTTCTTAACTAAATTTCAAAGAAAATAAAAGAGAATTGTTATTTTTGCCCCAAAAAAAGGTGGAACGACTTTGTTTTGTTCACGTTGTTTGTGCAGATTAGAAGGAAGCAGGAGTTTTTCCTGCAGCTTCACTTCGGTCTTCGTTAATCATTTCTTACTGAGGTGAAGTTCTGCTGCAGGAATTTGGACTTTTGACCTTAGTTTCTCTAAAATCCTGACTCCAGCCTGAGCCGTGTGAAGCATTTACTCCAGCTTACAGGAAAAACAAAAACTCACAAACTCCTTTTTTCTCCTGAATCAGCTGAAAAACTTCGAGGAAAGGAAAAACAACAACCTGAAGCAAAGAGAAATAATGTTAATGAGCTTAAAGCAGCTGCACACTGACCTTTTATGGGGAATATTTGTCACATGCAACAAAAGAAAAAGTCCTTTCTCGCTGTTTTTGACGCCTGAAAGCAAATGTTGGGGTCACGGTTTTGTTGCATATTTAAGCAGAAATTAAATCAGAGTTAAAATCTGTGTTTGCAAAAAAGGAGGGAGAGTTTATTTTATCTTGTGTTTGTTTTACTCTCTGATCTTTCTTTAGTGCGAAACCAAACAACTACATTTTCAGCAAAAAAGCTGCAAAATATATTCTCAAGATTTTCCGTTTTGATGCCCTTGGTAGTAAATTTTCATAATTTAGTTTATATCTAAATTATTTTGAATTTTGTTCTTAGAGTTTTGTGTAAATCCCAGTTTCATGGCTGTGACTTTTTGTGAATGGAGGCTTCAGATGAGTCATTAGCCGTGAGTCACACTTCAGGTTATTGATGCCTGTAGCTCCCAGTTCCTACATTTTTCTCTGCACTTGAATGCATCACAGCAGCAGGTTTCCACAGAGAGGAGGAGAGTCAGGACAAAAAAAAAAAAAAAAAGTGCTGATTTGGCTTCTTCAAGATGTTCACCATCTTTAGCTTTATCTGATAATGAGATTAGAGATTTAATTTAACCACTTAGGATCCTTATTAAGGAAAGCTGTGATCTTAATTATATTAAATACTCAGAAGTTGGAGACTTTAATCTGTTGTAGTCTTACTCTTTTTCATGTTCACTGAAGAAGAGATCACTTTTTTTTTTTTTTAATCATTTTTCATAACCTAAACTATCTTTTTTTTCCTCATAGTCATAAATTTCCTCCCACCAAAGGCATGAACAGAAATCTGCCCAGTAAATGTGGAGGAGAGTGGGAGTGTTCATGTCTTATTTTTAGTTAAAACTGTCTCTTTAGACTTAATATGAGTCACATTCAGCTGAAAAGACAAGAGAAATGTCTGATTTCAAAATATTAAAAGACAAAAAATGACGCCTGGAAAGAGTAAAGAGTAAGAAATCTACCAGTGGATTTTCCTGAAACAAGAATAATGTCATAATACAAGAAAACAAACAAGTAAATACGACGCAGAAGTAAAATGTCAAACTCAAAACAAAAGCTTCATTAGCGTCACAAAAGTATGTTTACATTTCTAAAGCAAGTTTGACGTAGAACAAATAAACAGTTAAACATACAACAGATGTGTAACAAGCATGCAGTGAAAAAATAAAAAATGAGAATAAAATTAAAGGTAACACTTTACTTTACAGGTCTGCAAATTTTCATCTTAGTTAGGTCAAACTTTTATTTTTATTTCTTTGAAATTACTCCGGAATATTTGGATGAAAATTAGCTCATAACTTCTTTGACATAATTTTAATTATAAGCAGGTCACAACAGGTCTCTTAAATAAGAACTCCTCTCATCTAATGAAGCTTTGAGCAGGCCTTGGTGTTTGAGGTCCACCCCCTCCTATGTGTTATTAAGGAGTTAAAGGGAACTGTAAGGACTAATAGACATGAATCTGCTAGAATTTGTTGTTAAAGACATAACAAATTGGTTTTTCTTTAAAAAAAAATACAGTTTAAAACACAGTTTCTATCCTTCAGCCATTGTTTTACTGCAGCAATGCATTCTGGGTTGATGATGTAGATTGGTTGCTTGGTGCATCTGGATTTGGCCGTTTCCTCACTACTAGTCGCCATAAGTCACGAGGTTTGAGGAGGGAAAAAAACATAATAATGCCACATGTGGCTGCTTTTGGGTGAAAGGTCAATAACCTGAGATATCAAAGTTGAAATTCTGAGACAAAATGTCAAGTTTTTGGGGAAAAAAAAGACAAAATCGTAAGATAAAAAGTCAAAATTTTGAGTTAAAAGTCAAAAATTGGAGATAAAAGAAAAGAAAAGTCAAAATTATAAGATAAGTGGTCAATAATTTAGGATAAAAAAGTTTTTAATATGAGATAAATGTCAATAATTTAAGATGAAAAAATTGAAATTCAGAGACAAAGTGCTGATTTTTTGGGGGATAAAAACGTCAAAATCATGGGGAAAAGTCAAAATTATGAGATAAAGAGCCCAATTTGGGATACAAGTCAATAACTAAGTTAAAAAGTCAAAATTCTAAGAAAAAACTGTCAATTTTTGGGATAAAAAGTCGAAATTATGAGACAATAGTCAATAATCTAGCATAAGATTTTGAAATTTTATCTCAGAAATGTTACATTTTTGAGTAAGAGAAGCCTTATTTATGAGATAAATGTCAATAATTTAAAATGAAAAAGTTGAAATTCAGAGACAAAATGCTGATTTTTAGGGGGATAAAAAAGTCAAAATCATTGGAAAAAGTCAGAATTATGAGATTAAGAGCCCAATTCGGGATACAAGTCAATAATTTGAGATAAAAAGTCAAAATGATGAGATCTAAGTCACTGCACTTTTCAGTCCAAAGGAAACAAGGAGACTGATGTTAGTCTGCACAGCTTCCCAAAAGACAAGAAAAGAAGGAAGTTGTGGGAAATGGCTTGTGGGCGTAAACAACTTCCCATGGAGCCGCGGCTATGTTCTGGCCACTTCTCCCCAGAAGCATTTGCTGCATTTAGCCGGCCCATGCTGATGAAAGAGCTGACAGGTGTGGGTCATTATAAACGGAGACTAAAGCCAAATGCTGTGCCGACTATTTTCCAACACAAACCCACAAAACTTCCTCAATATTTGCCCCTTTTCACTGTTTGTGTTCCTTTTGCTTATTTCTAAAACTTGTTAACGATTCTTCCAAATTTTTCTTGTTAATTTTTGTTGCTTTTTGGCCATTTTAGTCACTTTTCACTCTTTTTACCACTTTGGAACATTTTTTGCAACAACCTGACGATTTTCCAAGTATAATCCAAACTTTCTTACCATTTTTGTTGACTTTGGCCATTTTCACCACTTTTTTTCTACCATAATTGCTTCTTTCTGAATTTTTTTAAGTTTCCTTCAAAATTTTCTTGCTAATTTTTGTCATTTTTTTGGCCATTTTAGTCACTTTTTACTCTTTTCCCGCCACTTTTGGACCATCTTTTGCTCTTTTTTGAGTATTTCCAGGCTTTATCCCAATTTAAATGCCAATTTTTGTTGCTTTTCTGGACATTTTTACCTCCTCAAACTGAGTTTTATTTCTCCTCTTCGCAGTTTCTTTCCTCATTTCTCCACTTGTATAGTTTCTTTTGTAAAGGTAGTTTTTAACAGTTTGTCTCTTTGGTTGAGTAACCACTTTTGAACCATTTTTTCAACAAACTGAGTTTTCTCCAAGTTGAATCCCAACTTTCTTGCTGACTTTGGCCAATTTACCACTTTTCTCTGTTTTTCATCACTTTTTACACCAGGTTTGCTACTTTCTAAATTTTTAAAAGTTTCTTCCAAAAATTTTCTTGCTAATTTTTGTTGCTTTTTTTGTCCATTTTTGTCCATTTTCATTGTTTTTTCTGCCACTTAGGGCCATTTTTCTGCAACCCTCTCACTGATTTCCGGGTTCTCTCCCAATGTTTTTGCTATTTTTCTTGCTTTTCAGCCATTTTAGTCGATTAAAGGTCATTTTTGCTACTTTTGGACCATTTTTTGATAACTTCTCGCTCATTTCCAGGTTCACTCTCCATTTTTTTCTTGCTAATTTTTGTTGCTTTTTGGCCATTTCCAGTTACTTTTCACTCTTTTTTTGACACTTTTGAACCACTTTTTGCTCCTTTTTGAGTATTTCCAGGCTTTATCCTAATGTAAATGCCAATTTTTGTTGCTTTTCTGGACATTTTTACCTCCTTAAACTAAGTTTTATTTCTCCTCTTTGCTGTTTTTTCCTCTTTTCTCCACTTGTATAGTTTCTTTTGTAAAGGTAGTTTTTAACAGTTTGTCTCTTTGGTTGAGTAACTCTGGTGTAGAACAGAAAACATCTGCTGTAAAAACTGTAGCTGATATTTTGACACATTTCTGGTTATAGAAATGTTTCACTGTGATTTGTGAGCTCAGCCCTAGTTACTGGTTTGGTTTCACATTTAATTTTGCTGTAAAAACACTTCACTGCTGAGCCGTATTGATTGTTTCTGCCTCTTTAATTCAATAATGATGACTAATTCCTCTGGAAACCACTGAAGTCCGCTCCAGGACTTATATGATCCTGTATGAGATCCAGCCCGGTGCAACCATATGACATCACTACCCAGACGTTATTGTGGCGTAAACAACAATGGCGGAAAATGACGTTCTGGTAGCCAGGGGAACTTTTAAGAGATTCTCATGTGATGACGTCATCATTTCAGTGAGTCTGGTGCAGATCTTATGTTTTATTTTTTGAACAAAGCTTCTTTACAAACATGTTTTCAAAATAAACTGTACAAATAATCACATTAATTTTACGGTCAAATACTGGAAGCTGTGGTTGCCATGGAAACTTTTTAAAATATACAGTAAAATTGTGAACAACTTTACAGAACAATCGTCCAATTTGACAGTTAAATGTTCCATAAAATTAGAATAATTTAAAGGCAGAAACACTTTTTAGAGTGTAACCACAACAAATAGCACCAATTGTGGTCATGATAATTGATTTTATCTGTTTAAACGTAATTTCTTTTTGAAATAAGAACAGTTTTAATCATTTATACTGTTGATTTAACCAAATTTCCCTGCCTTTTTTTTTTTTTTTTTTTGATGAAAACAACATGTTTATTTTTATAGTGAGCTGTGAAAAGTTTTGCATATTTGTTAACGTCCTGCACCTGTAAAACTTTAGGTTTGTGTTGCTCAGCACACTTACACCATAAATTTCAACACTCAAACCTAAATAACTTCAGTTTTGCTCGAATAACACTGTAAAATTTAAGGTTTTTTAGACATTTTAATATCACAGTATTTCCCTTTAAAAGTGTAATGTGTAGTGTTTATTTGTTTTCGTGGTACATTTTTAGCATTTAAACAATTTTTTACAGTAAAAGTTTTATTTAAGAAGGCAAAGTTTGATTGAAAGTTTAGTTTTACAGTCCTGAATTGTTGCTTTTTGATTGTTTTGCTGAATTGTTTATGGACCCTTTTTTTTTTTACAGTGTATATAGAAGCAGAATACCTCCTCTTTAACTGTTATCTCTTTGTTTATGCTGCCTCTTCTGTCTCCATCCTCATAAAACATCATCCAACTCCACTTTTTAAAGATTTCAGAGTTTAAATAACCCAGACAGGAGACGACGAAGGAGTGGAAACATTTTACGAGTCTGATTTCTCCTTTTCCTCCTCCAGACAGAGTTCTTCTTTAAGGATGAAGTTACTGAATTTTATAAGTTGTGTGTGATTTCCAGAGGGATTTCTTTTGTCATTTTCACTCAGACACTGAGGTTTTTATTCTTCTTGAAGTTTTACTGGAAACTGGAGAAGCTTTGTGTTGTGTCTGGATGCAGCTCATGGATATAAAACTGACTTTTTAAGGTTGTTTTGCTGCAAAGTTCACCCAAGAATCACGACACGTCGAGTATTTATTGTTGTATTCCAGCTTTAATATGAGAAACAGAGTTTTCAGAGCAACATGCCTGTGCAGTGAGGAGAACAAAGAGTGATAGTTTTGTGATGTTCTGTCTGAAAGGAGAACATTGTTCCTCAGCTGCTCCTGTTTACATGCAGC
Source organism: Thalassoma bifasciatum (assembly GCA_008086565.1). Lineage (NCBI taxonomy): Eukaryota > Metazoa > Chordata > Actinopteri > Labriformes > Labridae > Thalassoma > Thalassoma bifasciatum. The sequence goes on from RPOG01000539.1 coordinate 39,412, forward strand.
AAACATGTTATTGTTGGTTTTCCTCCGCGGCTCGAAGGTTGAAGCTGGTTGAAGGTAAATACGAGTTTCTCTCAGCTGTCAGCGTCTGTTTGTTCTGACTCACTCTGCAGGAACTCTCAGCTCATCGGAATTTCGTTTTTCCAAAGTGGCTCCACATATCGAGAAGGAGACGTGTGGCTGCGCGTTAGTGACAACATCCTGACACACACTCTCAAAACACACACTTATTACTCTCAGACACACACACTCATCACTCTGGAAACACACACCAAAGGGAAGTTGTTTTTCACTTCACTGTCTGCAGGAATTTCCCTGGAAAGTTTTCATTCATCACTTTTTCTTCTTCTTCTTGCAAGTTGAACTTCCCATGCAGGGGCGTTTCTACTGGGGGGGGCATACGGTGGCAGCTGCCCCCCTAAAACAAAGCTGTGCCACCCCTGTTATAAAAATTTAATGCAAAGAAAAGTTAAACCTCATCAGACACATCTATGAATCACCAACTGCAGTAAATGAGATGACGTGACTTTACCACCCCTGTCTCCAGGAAAAGTCAAAATTTTGTGATGAAAGAGTCAAAATTATGATAATGATGATCAAAATTATTACACAAAAAAATGAAATTTAGCGTAAAAAAGAATCCAATTTTGAGTTTAAAAGTCAAAATTTTTTGATATAAAGTCAATCATTTCAGAAATGAAGTCAAAATTCTGAGCCGAGAAGTCAAAATTTAGAGAGATGTAGTCAAAACTATGGGGTAAAAGTTGAAATTTGGGCTTAAAAATCAAATTTTGAGTTAAAAGTCAAAATTTTAAGATGAAAAAAATAATTAATTGTTTAGAGAAATAGCAAAATATTTTGGTAAACGTTGAAATTTGAACAAAAATAATCTATTTATATATTAGTTATATTATAGATATTTTCCCCTGGGTTTGGTTTTGTTTATTGTTCCCATTTCTTTTGTGTGCTTGGACTATTGAGTTTTTGCGTCGAACAAAGACTTTTTGTTTTAAAATCTACACTTGGGTCCACACCTGTTTGTCCCCTGGTTCTATCACCTGACAAAAAGATTTACAGGTAAGTGTTTGAAGCCGAAACATATGCAACTGTGGTTTCTAGAACCAAAAAAACACATGCTTAATTATCCTGTTGAGGGATTGAACTATAGCTGAAGTAGTTTGGGAGCCAAAACCTGCACTTAACTGTTCTCTTTGGAGCCAAAATTGGCTAAAGTGCCATTTTTGGAGCCAAAGTGTGAGCCAAAGTACCAAATAAGCCAAAAGAAATGCACCTTATTGGCTTCTAGGAGCGTTTTGTTTCAGATTTTAACGGAGAAACCTCGGTCTTGGACGCCAATTAACAGGAGCAAACCCCGGTTTTGAGAACGACTTTATGAAAACCTCGTTTTTGGACATAAACTAATGACATCGCCGATTTCAGTCGACATCGGAGATGGCAGACTTCCACCCACTTTTCAACTGCACATGGCTCAAATATTTCATTTGTTTGCGAAAACCGCATATAACGTTTGGATAAAAAAAAACTTATTATTTCTCGTTTGCTTCCAATAAGCCTTAAAACTACGGTGGCCGGGAAGGGCAAAACAAAATTACAAATTGTGAAACACTCTTACAATGGTTAAGACAAATTTACATTTTAGAAAACAATTTTACATCCACTAAACAAAATTAAATTGCCATAACACATTTACAAGTCCTGAAACAAATTTACCTTTCGGAAAACAAATTAACAAGACGTGAAACACTTTTACAAACGCTGAAACAAATTTACAAGTGGCGAAACACTTTTACAAGCTCAAGCATTAACCGGAAAGGGAATGTACCAACTCCCGGGATGAACCGGATGTGATAACGGGGAGCGGCAAATAGGCCAATAGTGTTTGTTGGAGGTCATTCAAGATGGACAGCGATCAGGTGAAGTTTTGTCCGTTCTGTGGACAGCATATTATGCGCTTAACGCGGTTTTGTTTTTCGTGTGGTCGGTCTTTGGAGTTTTTAAATACCCTGGACGCCGACCATCTTGGGTGACTGCCGCTCCCCGTTATCACATCCGGTTCATCCCGGGAGTTGGTACATTCCCTTAGGCCAATTACGAACTCGAACATTTTCACAAAGCGGTGAACATTTAAACAAAGTCGCAAACATTTTCACAAAGTGCAGAACAATTAAACAAAAGGCTTTCCATTTAAACAAAGTCTTGAACATTTACACAATACCATTAAATTAAATTGTTTAGTGAATGTAAATTTTTTTTTCTAAAATGTAAATTTGTCTCAACCATCGTAAAAGTGTTTCACAATTTGTAATTTTGTTTTGCCCTTCCCGGCCACCGTATAAAACAGAACTATGAAACTAATACAAAGAAAACCCGAAAACTGTGTGGCTCCTTCACCTGCAGAACCCTTTCTGCAAATTAACCAAACATTTAACACCTGTGTCCACCTCAGCAGGTATCCCATGATGCTGCTCTGACCTCCAGTGGCCAGGTACAAAATAAAGATAATGATAAACCAACAGTAACACATGGCTCTTACAATTACCTTCTAGAAAGCCAAAACACATGCTGGAGTACTTTAAAGTAAAAATACCTGCTATAGAGCCCTCTGAGGAGCCAGATCCTTTGTACAGTTGTTCTCATAGGGGCCAAAACTCTTGCTGTTGTACCTTTGGAGCCAAAACACATGCAAAAGTGTGTGTGAGAGCCAAAATGTGCCGAGGAGCCATCATGGAAGCAAAAAAACCCCAACATGCTTAAGTGCCTCAGAGCAAAAATGAATAATAAACTTCTGTCGTATGAACCAAAACAAACCCCTCTCTTGTGAGACAAAACATGCACTTTCCTCTTAGAGCTAAATTGTGCACTGTAGTGCCCTCAAGTGGAAATAACACACTTAACCCTAAAAATAGCAGGTAAAAACATTTCTAACTTCACCCCTGGGAGCGAAAACACATGAAAGTTCATACAAAAAGAAATTCAAAGTGTTAAAAAGCTACATTTTATCACAGGAAGGAAAAAAATCTGTATGTGCTTTTTTTCCTTTATTTTCAAGAAATCTGTGCACATCAGTGAATTTAAACACACACTCTTCTGATTTAAAACCTTAAAGGAAAGATACACACACACAAACACACACACACACACACACAGTGTGTGTGTGTGTGTGTGTGTGTGTGTGCAACTCAGGGACAAGACAAAACAATAAGTACTTCTTTAATTAGTTGTTCTCGTATTTTGATGACTTTTGAAAAGTGAGGTTGAAGTGGACCTAAAATGTGTTGAGTAGGTAGAGAGAGAGAGAAAGAGAGGAGGGATTACATTGTGCCAAAACACACACACACACACACACACACACACACACACACAGAGTTCACTCACTAACTTCATTTCCTGGATTAGAGTTTTCTCACTTCTGTTTAATTTCCTTCATCCGTTGATTCTTCCGTCTCATTTTCCTTTACGCTGACTTTTCTGACTCTGTGTGTGTGTGTGTGTGTGTGTGTGTGTGTGTGTGTGTGTGTGTGTGTGTGTGTGTGTGTGCATCCTCAGTCGGCTAAACTTCTTCTTCTTCTCTGAAGTTTCACAGACTGTGGTTTAACTCCCTCGGACTCAGGGCCAACAGACAAACACGATCTTTCATGGATGAAAATGCACAAACACCTGAAACAAAAAGTCTAATTTCTGCATTATTTAACCAAAGATAAAAACATATCACTAAGTAGAACGACGTTAACAACCAAGAGATTTAATGATTAAAAGCTGCAGATTAGAAAGCAACAGAGTTCAGAGCCCCAGAGTCTGCAGGACAAACAGAGACTGACACTGATAAATCCACACAGAGATTTTATTACAGCACAAAAAGGATAATTACAGAGTCAGATAAGTCAGAAAATAAGTTGAAGAATATTAAAAAGGTTTGATATTTGTGTCACTTTTGCCTTGATTTACAGAAAACAGGTCACTAACTTTGATCTTTATGAAGCAGACATTTATTTAATCAAACTTATTTACAAAGATTTCCCACTTTTTTGTCCCTAAATCTCTTTAAAATACCTAAAACAACTTTGTGCATTCAGAACTTTGGCTTTCTAGAGTTTCGTGCTCCAGTTTAGCTGTTAAAGCTGCAGAATTGTTTCTGTGAATGTTCCTCTGATCACCACAGGATGGCGCCTTGTTACTGTGACTCTCTCTTTGACACTTTGAAAATAAGATGACTATGACTCCTAGTGTAATTTGGTGTGAAATATGTGTCAATATAGTCGGTATGTGTTACACGACCTTTATAAAATGTACAATAGAAATTAGACTTAGAACATCTGAAAACTGTTCAGTTTGATGAACAGGAGAGATGATCAGAGGAGCTGAGTTTTTACCTCCTTGGTTGAGAGATGGTTCAAAGTAAGGGAGGAGTTTCTCAGTGAAGGAGCAGCCAGTGAAGGAGTAGATCAGAGCTGCAGCATCAACGTCATAGAAAGAGACCAGACCCTCCTCATAATCCACAAACACCCCCACCTTCTCAGGAGCGGACTGAAGAGAGAGACGGACTGAGGGACCAGCACACGCTTCATACTCATTTTCATTTCGTAACAATATCGTCCAGAAACCGTCCTGAGGAGACAGAGTGATGTTTCCCTTCCTGTTGATCGACTCTTTGGCGACTCCTAAATCCCAGTCAGTCTTTCCTTTAACCTGAACCTCAAAGTAAAATCTGCCTGAAGAGAAACTCTGCTTTGCTAAGACCATTACACAAGTATCAAATCTCTCTGGATTGTCTTGGAGATTCTTCTTAACATCACTGCTAAAAACTTGTTTTCCATCATCAGAGATTACGAGCCAGGGATTTGCTGTATCAGGATCCAGAGTCAGATCCACCTCAAACTGTTGGACTCTCTTCAGCTCAGCTTCTTTCAGCTTCTTCATCAGTTTCCTGATCGTCTCCTCCAGCGTCTCCACAGCTCTCACCACAGTCCCCTCATATGAAGGTGGATGAACTCTGACTCCTGTCCAGTCCTTGGTGGGTGGAGCAGCGTTCAGAGAGCTGAAGTTCTGGAGGAGGTGGAGGTGGTCTTCACAGCGTGACAGCTGCTCCACCTCAGAGCTTCTCTTCTCCAGCTCAGAGATTTCCTGTTGCAGCTCTTTGATGAAGCCTTCAGCCTGTTTCTGCGTCTCTCTCTGCTTCTCTTTGACCGTGTGGATGAACTGGTTTTGGCTTCTCTCAACACTTTCTTTCAGAGCGGTGAAGACCTGAACACCTTCTGCCGTCTCTCTGTCTGCATTCTTATCACTGAGCTCCACTGACTGTTTGATCTCTNAAAGTGAAGGTTCTGGAGTGGCCATCTCAGTCTCCTGACCTCCTGAAGTCTGAATTCATTTGTAAAATTCATATCTTCATTTCCTGTTTTAACGTCTAAATTCTCTGCTGTTGCACAGGTGAGTAAACAACCTGAGATTCCAAAGGGCGTTGGCACAGTTTGTCATCACTTTGTACCTGAACCTGTTTATCCAGAGTTTTCTGTGCCATCATTAAATGAGTTCACTGCTTTATCGAGGACATTTGTGCACAAACAAACTCAATCACAGGATTTTGGAGCTTAATAACTTGTTTCAGTCACAGAAATAAAACAGAATCAGTGAGTAAAACAGATAAAGATCAAACAAACTGTGATTAAAGTGCATTCAAGTTTAACAAACTCCTTCTGTTACTTTAACCTCCATTTGTTGTTCAGAGTTAAAATCATGTTGATGTAAAGTTTGTGAGTGTGTGTTGGTTTGTTAGTGAGTTACTCACCAGAGTTTATCAGTAAAAGCTTCAGATGAATTTGTCTTTGGAGAAAAGTCGTCTCAACCTCAGCTCTGCTCTGACTCTGAATGATTCGAACTTTCATTTCTGGATGTTTAAGTTTCTCCTCCTTCAGTTTTGCTCCTCCTCTTCTTATACGTGTTTTTATAATCAAGGGTTATGAAAGTGAATAATCAAACCAGGTCATGTTTCTTCTGTTTAAAGTTTGGATTTAATTTCCCTGATTGAAACCAACCTCACTCTTGTGCTGCCACAAGTATTTGAATGTTAAAAGACTTTTCATCAAATTCTAACTTTGAAGCTTAAGTCCTGAAATTAAAGTCTGAATTCATTTTTTTAATTCATATCTCCATGTCCTGTTTTAATGTCTAAATCCTCTGCTGTTGCCATAGTCTTTATAAAACATGGACGTAGTCTCCATGATGTCACCTGTCTGTTTCTGCAGCCCAGTTTAAAAGCAAAATGACCAGCGCTGCCATATTGTAATAAAGACCATAGAATGTATATAGAATGGGCTGCGTGGCTCCTTCTGTCACCGTTTTACGATTTTAAAGCCAATAGAACCTCATTACAGGACTAACCCTAACCCCTTTACTGATTTGGCCACCTTTGTGCAGCCAGAGTCTGTGCAGTGGAGAATTCAGGTGGAGCCAAGAAAAAAAATAAAATAAATTTTAGATAAATAAATGAGAAGATTTCATGTTTCAGAGCCACAAATTAGAAACTATCAGCAACAGAGTTCAGAGCCCCAGAGTCTGCAGGACAAACAGAGACTGACACTGATAAATCCACACAGAGATTTTATTACAGCACAAAAAGGATAATTACAGAGTCAGATAAGTCAGAAAATAAGTTGAAGAATATCAAAAAGGTTTGATATTTGTGTCACTTTTGCCTTGATTTACAGAAAACAGGTCACTAACTTTGATCTTTATGAAACAGACATTTATTTAATCAAACTTATTTACAAAGATTTCCCACTTTTTTTGTCCCTAAATCTCTTTGAAATACCTAAAACAACTTTGTGCATTCAGAACTTTGGCTTTCTAGAGTTTCGTGCTCCAGTTTAGCTGTTAAAGCTGCAGAATTGTTTTTGTGAATGTTCCTCTGATCACCACAGGATGGTGCCTTGTTACACACAGAGAGAAACTGTGAAACTTTTATTTTACTGATACTGAGGATCACATTAAACCACACTTTATACACAGTTATATCAGCCATACACAGTGTGCTGGAAATATTCTACATGTTATCTTTAATCTGAATCTTCATCTGAAAACTATTCAGTTTGATGAACAGGTGAGATGATCAGAGGAGCTGAGTTTTCACCTCCATCGTTGAGAGATGGACTAAAGTAAGGGAGGAGTTTCTCAGTGAAGGAGCAGCCAGTGAAGGAGTAGATCAGAGCTGCAGCATCAACGTCATAGAAAGAGACCAGACCCTCCTCATAATCCACAAACACCCCCACCTTCTTAGGAGCAGACTGAAGAGAGAGACGGACTGAGGGACCAGCACACGCTTGGTACTCATTTTCATTTCGTAAACATATCGTCCAGTTACCGTCCTGAGGAGACAGAGTGATTGGTCCCTTCCTGTTGATCGACTCTTTGGCGACTCCTAAATCCCAGTCAGTCTTTCCTTTAACCTGAACCTCAAAGTAAAATCTGCCTGAAGAGAAACTCTGCTTTGCTAAAAAATTAGGACAAGTATCAAATCTCTTTGGATTGTCTGGAAGATTCTTCTTAACATCACTGTGATAAACTTGTTTTCCATCATCAGAGATAACGAGTCTTGGATGAGCTGTATCAGGATCCAGAGTCAGATCCACCTCAAACTGTTGGACTCTCTTCAGCTCAGCTTCTTTCAGCTTCTTCATCTGTTTCCTGATCGTCTCCTCCAGCGTCTCCACAGCTCTCACCACAGTCCCCTCATATGAAGGTGGATGAACTCTGACTCCAGTCCAGTCCTTGGTGGGTGGAGCAGCGTTCAGAGAGCTGAAGTTCTGGAGGAGGTGGAGGTGGTCTTCACAGCGTGACAGCTGCTCCACCTCAGAGCTTCTCTTCTCCAGCTCAGAGATTTCCTGTTGCAGCTCTTTGATGAAGCCTTCAGCCTGTTTCTGCGTCTCTCTCTGCTTCTCTTTGACCGTGTGGATGAACTGGTTTTGGCTTCTCTCAACACTTTCTTTCAGAGCGGTGAAGACCTGAACACCTTCTGCCGTCTCTCTGTCTGCATTCTTATCACTGAGCTCCACTGACTGTTTGATCTCTGCAATCTTCAGTCGTCTCTTCTGGATCATCTGCTGAATGTCGGCCTCTGTCTTCTCCAGCTCGACCTTCTTTCCTTCACATTCTTCTTCCAGAGGAACAACATCATGAGTCTTGTGGTCAGTCACACTGCACATCATGCAGACACACGTCTGGTCGTTCTTACAGAACAGCTCCAGCGGTTTGTTGTGCTTCTCACACATCCTGTTCTCCAGGTTCTTTACAGGATCAATCAGCTGATGTTTCGTCAGTTTCGGCACCTTCAGGTGAGGCTCCAGGTGAGTGTGACAGTAAGAAGCCAGACAGACCAGGCAGGACTTCTGGGTCTTTCGTTTGGTTCCAGTGCAGACGTCACAGGAAACTTCTCCTGGTTTGGAAACTTGTTGCTCTGAGCTGCTGCTGGTTTCCTGTTGAGCTGACTGTCTGAACTGAGCGTTGGCAGCAGATATTTCTACAACCTGAGGGTCAGAGAGAAAGAATGATGAGTTAACTATTGTACTTTACTGTCTTTACTTTGATGGAGGATGCCAATAAGCAGAGTTCAAACTCTAATGAAGAAGTGGAAAATGAGGGATTCTGTTGTTTGGTTTGGTGCCAGTCCATCTGGTTGTTTGTAAAGTCGATGTTGACTGTCCTTTTAACAAGACCTACGTTTCTTTTTCGGTGTTTATTGAAGTCGACTTTATGTCCTGAGAGACTTTCTTACACCAGACCGACAATCAAGATGCACAATAAGGAGGCACTTGAGGAAAAATGGGCTGAAGAAAGACATTTCTACACAAATGCCACAAAGTTTCCTGCTTACAATACGCCAAACAGCACAGAGACAAGCCTCAAAACTTCTGGAACAAAGTCATTTGGAGTGATGAGAGCAAAAGTGAACTTTTTGTCCACAACCATAAACATTGTTCCATTTGGAGAGGAGTCAACAAGGCCTATGATGAAAGGTCCACCATTCCTACTGTGAAACACGGAGGTGGATCACTGATGTTTTGGGGATGTGTGAGCTACAAAGGCTCAGGAAACTTGGTCCAAACTGATGAATGAAGGATGAATGCAGCATGTTATCAGAAAATACTGGAGGAAAATTTACACTCATCAGCCCAGAAGCTGCACATGAGACGTACTTGGACGTTCACACATGACAATGATCCAAAACACAAGGACAAGTGGACCTGCCATTGGCTACAGCAGAANCAGCGTCTCCACAGCTCTCACCACAGTCCCCTCATATGAAGGTGGATGAACTCTGACTCTGGTCCAGTCCTTGGTGGGTGGAGCAGCGTTCAGAGAGCTGAAGTTCTGGAGGAGGTGGAGGTGGTCTTCACAGCGTGACAGCTGCTCCACCTCAGAGCTTCTCTTCTCCAGCTCAGAGATTTCCTGTTGCAGCTCTTTGATGAAGCCTTCAGCCTGTTTCTGCGTCTCTCTCTGCTTCTCTTTGACCGTGTGGATGAACTGGTTTTGGCTTCTCTCAACACTTTCTTTCAGAGCGGTGAAGACCTGAACACCTTCTGCCGTCTCTCTGTCTGCATTCTTATCACTGAGCTCCACTGACTGTTTGATCTCTTCAATCTTCAGTCGTCTCTTCTGGATCATCTGCTGAATGTCGGCCTCTGTCTTCTCCAGCTCGACCTTCTTTCCTTCATATTCTTCTTTCAGAGGAACAACATCATGAGTCTTGTGGTCTAAAACAGTGCACATCATGCAGACAAATGTCTGGTCGTTCTTACAGAACAGCTCCAGCAGTTTGTCGTGTTTCTCACACATCCTGTTCTCCAGGTTCTTCACAGGATCAATCAGCTGATGTTTCTTCAGTCCTGACATTGTCAGGTGAGGCTCCAGGTGAGTTTTACAGTAAGAGGCCAGACAGACCAGGCAGGACTTCAGGGCCTTCAGTTTGGTTCCAGTGCAGACGTCACAGGAAACTTCTCCAGGATTTCTGGTTTCCTGTTGAGCTGACTGTCTGAACTGAGCGACCATCTCAGAGAGCAAAGTGTTGATCTTCAGCTCAGGTCTTTGGTCAAAAGCATTGTTGCAGTTTGGACACTTACATGGGTTTTTAGTTTCCCAGTTTTTAGTGATGCAGGATTTGCAGAAGTTGTGTCCACATGGTATGGAAACAGGATCAGTGAACACATCCAGACAGATGGAGCAGAGGAACTGATCTTCAGTCAGCAGACAGTTGGCAGCAGACATTTCTACAACCTGAGGATCAGAGAGAAAGAATGATGAGTTAACTATTGTACCATGCTGTGATTATCACAATTGAATTTGTTGTAACAGGATGATGACAGAAAAGATCCTGAAGTAAAGTCAGCTCTCTTTTATCTTAGTGCAGGACTTTATGAGTTCACCTGTATCTCTGTTCTGTCTTATCGCCGATCATTAAGTGAAATACAAGATCCAAGCACAAGTTAATGTTTGATAAGACCTGGAGCAGAGCAGGAAATGTTTGCTGTCACTTTAAACTGAGTCTGTGACTGAATAGACTTTAACTACAGGAACTTTATCGAGTGAAGTCACTTTGGTTTGATTTAATCTGTCATGAGGATCAAGAAAAACAGGTTGTGTTTGATTATTGATCCAAATATAACACGTTTTACAGCCCTTTAGTTTCTGCTCTGAGAGAAAAATCAGTTTTGATTTCCTCTAAACCTAACCTCCATCTTCAGTCAGTGTTTGGTCTGTAGGTCAGTAACTCACCGGTGTAGGACAGAGATTCTGCTCTTTGGTTGAAGGAAATTGATGATTTCAGAGATTCTCTCAGCACAAAGACACACAGATGCTTCTGGAGACGACAGCTTTTAAAAGTGGACTTTTACCGTAACTTCAATAAATGTGACATAAAAACAGGGCGGATCCTGATAACAGCACCTGTCAGGGACTGGTTCAGGTGCAAGATCCACCCCCTCATTGGTCGTTGGCACAAGTTGGATAACTTTTATTTGACCTCACCTGTCCGTACTTACTGTAAGTTATTACCATTAGCAGAGTTTGTGACCTGTGTGCCTGAAATGTTTTATAGAAGTCTATCAAACAATAATATTGCGATAAAGTCTATCCATTATTTTACAGTTGGAGAAAAAATTGCTGCTTGTTCTGGGCTCAAAACAGCTCAGATGTCATGTCCCGTCAGTTTTGTTGAGTTTGCACTTTTACTTGGGGGTGATTATGTAGCTGCCTGTAAAACCTGCGCCCACAGAAAAACCCCAAACTGCTTCGAGTGGACTCCTGTGACCCTGCAGGTCCTAAGCAGACCCTGGTCGGACACAGTTGTGCTCAAAAGTTTCCATTCCCCAGCAGAATTTATGATTTCATGGCCATTTTTCAGAGACTATGACCAAAAGAGTGGCCCTTAGAGAGTGTCTGTGCCAATTTTCACACCATCTGAATACTTCTCTTGAGAAATGCAATTATCTGCTGCACTAATGTTTTCTGCTGCTCTGTATTTTTGTGCATCTGAAGTTGAACTTTTCTTCTTCCTTTCTAGACTTTGTCCCCTGATATTTACATTTTGATATTCTACTTTTTTTTTTTTTACTTAGACTTTTTTGTTATATTCATTTTTATTTTTTTTTATCTTTACCATGGAAAGAGAGAAACACTCAATTATATCACCATCGTATCGTCCTACGCTGCAACTTTCCTCAGGCACAGAAAGAAAAACTGCACAGGTCAAAGTCTGAGTCATAGCGGGACTTTCCAGGAGAACAAACTGAAGATTTCTGAGCTCTGTGATGAAGTTTTCTGCTCCTGAATGAGTCGACTTAATCACCTTTTCAGTCTGAATCAGAGCGAGGATCCTCCTAAAGCAGATTATCGGATCAGATTAAAGGTTGTAATAAGCTGATTTCCTTTGTTTACATGATGACAGGGCTCAAATCCCCCCGACGACCAACGTCTTGGATCCTGTTTTACTTTGTATCTTATTCATTTTGTTGTCAATATTATGGTGTGTTTCCTAAAATAGTCTCATACTGGACAGTTCCAAAACATGTGAAAAAAGTCACTGTCAGTTTTTTTTACATATTTGACACATTGGTGACACATTGCTGAGAGTTTAATTTAATCTATGGGGTATAAAACCACAGAAAAAATTCTTTCTTTGGATTTTTTGGGCATTTCTTGTCCCTGTAGTTCTCAGTCTGACCACATGGAGGCAGCAGAGTCACATAACTTTAACCTGAGGTAACACTGTGCCTGTATGACCATATATGGTCTGAAGGGTTCGACAGGAAGTGCCAAATATGTCACAAAGGGAGGGAGAGAGGAATGATAACAGACTAATCTTTCACACACACACACACACAGACTGAAGGACACACACAAAGCAGAAACACTCATGTTTCATCAGTTTAATCAGTTTAAAGAAGAAGCTTCACACCCTGATCATGTGACTGTGTGTCGTTGTCCCCAGCAACCGTCTCTCTGCTCTGTTTGTGTTTGTTGTGTCATGTGGATGAGAAAAGGTGTGTCACCGCATGAAACCTTACACCTTCTCCTCTTCCTCAGGGTGTTGGCCTCACACACACACACACACACACACACACACACACACACACACACACACACACACTGATCCTCTGATCACATGATGGAGGAAAACCCTGTTTACTAAAAGAGTAAAATAGCACTCTGTTAAATCTCCCAATCAGGAGTTAAAGTCTTATCTGTGCAGTAAAAACACTGTTCAGGTGTTTTTCTCTCAAACTGCTGTTTTCACTGATGATTTCTCTGTAAGTGAATCATTTCTACTGAAGCCCCTGAAGGCACCACAGGGGACGTTCAAGACCACTTAGTTAATCACTGAGCCGGCCCACGTGAAGGGGAGTGAAATAATTAAATCCCTCAGGATCCTAATTATTAAAACACACTAAACTGTATTTTTGGAGGTTTTTTTAATGGTTAAACTTTTACTGGAAGTATGTGGGTCAATGAGGTGACGTCCCCTTTTTTGTGTCTGAGTGAAATATTTCCTTCCATCATGAATTGAGTATTTCATCACATGTATTTCTTTATTCTATGAAACCTGTGTTATTTGAACACATCTTTAAACTATTAAAATATAACATGTTTTTTTGTGTTTTGGTTCCTCAAACCCCCAAAATGTCAGGTGGTGCAACCGTCCTGACAAGTATCCACAGTAATTAAACTCTAAAAANTGTGAAATGTTATTTTAACATCAAATTATTTATCTTATTCACAAATAAAAGAAATGAAACACACAAAATGAAAATGTATGAGTCACTACAGACACTTGAGAGATACTTGCCAATAATTTCACACAGAAAAAATAACAGGAACATATAAATATATTTTCATATATTTGGTTGCTCCACCTGACATTTTTGGGTGCTCAAATTAAAAATACTAAAAAATAATGAACCTAAAAACTTTGAAATGTTGTTCAACTACTGAAATCTGTTAGAAAACATAATTCTTCTCTCAGAAATATGTTTTTATCCATTTTCAAAGAACTTTTTTAAAATACGTTTTTAGACCCTCTTTTTGTCATTGACCCATGTGCACATTTAAATTTGTGTGTTTTTGAACAGTTACATGAAAAACTGGGAACAAAACAAATGTTTATGAAACTTGACGAGTTCACTTTCCTTTCTCTAATGGAAAGAATATTTTACTCTGCATAGAACATTCAGGTAACTTTCTGTGTTTTAACATCTTAAAATCAGACATTTTCTGGTCTTGTTGGTGAATTTGGTTAAGTCTAATCAAACCGTAATAACATTCCTCTAAACATTTTATTTTGCACCTGCATGAAGCAAAAATAAAAAAAACTAGACACCCGGAAATGCAAGCACATCAGCTTCAGTGAAGAGCTATAAACTACTGCAGCACTTCTTTTGTTTTTATACCACCAGAAAATAATCAATTTTAACACAATAATTAATTTCAATTCTAAATTTGCAGCAAATGCTTTTAATCCAGAATAAATGCAATAAGACAGAAATTAAAGTGGAGAACTTTGAGTTGATAATCACTTCAAAATGAAATATAAGCTTGTGTTATGTCTTAATTTTGGTGAGAGTTGTTTTTATTGTGTTGAAATGAGCACACAGCAAGGAAATCTGACTCTTATTGTTTTCATTTTTCTTCTGTCTGTTTTTTTAACTCACTACTCCTCTTACAAAGATTCAGGTCATAAAATGTTCAGCATGTTCAGGAGAAGTTTGTTTGCAGAAGTTACAACTTTAACTGTTGTGTTTTTTTTAAAGTGAACCCGACTGTAAGGACTAACAGACATGAATCTGCTTAAATGTTTGTCTCAAACTAGAATTTGTTGTTAAAGACATAACAAATTGGTTTTTCTTTAAAAAAATACAGTTTAAAACACAGTTTCTATCCTTCGGGCGCAGTCATTGTTTTACTGCAGCAATGCATTCTGGGTTGATGACGTAGATTGGTTGCTTGGTGCATGTGGATTTGGCCGTTTCCTCACTACTAGTCGCCGTAAGTCACGAGGTTTGAGGAGGGAAAAAAACATAATAATGCCACATGTGGCTGCTTTTGGGTGCACTTTTCAGTCCAAAGGAAACAAGGAGACTGATGTTAGTCTGCACAGCTTCACAAAAGACAAGAAAAGAAGGAAGTTGTGGGAAATGGCTTGTGGGCGTAAACAACTTCCCATGGAGCCGCGGCTATGTTCTGGCCACTTCTCCCCAGAAGCATTTGCTGCATTTAGCCGGCCCATGCTGATGAAAGAGCTGACAGGTGTGGGTCATTATAAACGGAGACTAAAGCCAAATGCTGTGCCGACTATTTTCCAACACAAACCCACAAAACTTCCTCTGGAAACCACTGAAGTCCGCTCCAGGACTTATATGATCCTGTATGAGATCCAGCCCGGTGCAACCATATGACATCACTACCCAGACGTTATTGTAAACAACAATGGCGGCCTACAGGTGGAAATATTTTTTCTAATTTTATACAAACTAAGATATTTTGAGAGATTTTATTATGGTTCTTATGTAGCTGGTAAAAACACTGATCATTTAGGAAAATGACGTTCTGGTAGCCAGGGGAACTTTTAATGTAATGTGCTCTAAAATAGAAATGGACGCTCGTTTACATCTATGTATAATGTGATTGGACGCAGACAGGATACAGAAACTTAAATGAAAGACTCAAATATATTGCAGTATATTATGAATATGAATATTGCAAATGCACATATCACGATGATATTAAAAAGATTGTGCAGCCCTAAGGAGTAAGAAAAATATGATTTTCCTGTTTCCATTCAGACACATTTGACTGAGTATTCCATGTTTTATTTAATAATGTTGCACAGAGTAAAATATTCATCTGTTGATCTGAAGTTACTGTGTCTGTAAATATGAAAATATTCCCGTTTAATCCTCCACGTGAACGCTAAAGCCTGACTAAGTGGTTGATCGACTCCCTCTGGGTCTGAGCTAATTAAATGATAAAGACGTTATTGCGGCGTAAACAACAATGGCGGCCTACAGGTGAAAATATTTTTTCAAATTTTATACAAACTAAGATATTTAGAGAGATTTTATTATGGTTCTTATGTAGCTGGTAAAAACACTGATCATTTAGGAAAATGACGTTCTGGTAGCCAGGGTAACTTTTAAATATTTTTACGTTTTCAAAAAAAAAATTCGTCCCATTCAAATGAATGGAGGAGGACCCGTTACCATGGAAACCACGCAGCTGTTTAACTTTGCTGTAAATTGAACATTTGCTGCAAGGAAATGCCCAAAAACTCAGCTCATGACATTATTGGTTGATGATGAGGCATTTTTTATTTTTATTTTAATTGTCAAAAAATGTATAACAAGTTTGTTTATGCACGACAGCGGCACTAATGCGCCATCACTTTTGTTAAAACATTCATGCTTGAAATAAAAAAGTCAAGACATTATTTATTGACAATCATTTGACAGATTGTGTTATTAAATCCCAGTTTTGTTTTCTTCCTCAGGTTTGGTCAGAAACATCGTCTCTTTGAAGTTAATTATTCACGACTGCACTTTAGGAGAGTCCTGCATCTCTTATTTATCTCCAGCCTTGATGGTTTTCCCATGATGCAACACTGAAGATGCTTTTTGTCTCAGGATGTTCTCTCCTTGTTGCTGGGCGTTTGCCTCTGACCTGCAGAGGAAATAAACTCTGAGTGTGTGCTGGTTTGTTGGCGCTGGCGCCGTCGATGTCAGACAAAGAGTGAAGACTTTCAGGAGCAGAAAACCTCCCTGATAAACTTCTCCTCCTCCTCCTCCTCCTCCTTTCTCCTCTCAGCCCACTCCTCTTTGTCTCCATCTCTCTCTCCTCTTCATCAGCTCGTGGCCAAGGCGACCCCGTCTCCAGGCAACCGGCGGGAGGAGAGAGGGCGTTGAAAGGATTGCAGGTGATTGCAGCAGCAGCGGCGCCAGAACCAGCAGCAGAGGCGGCGGCGGCGGGTTTTACACACTGTGTGTGTGTGTGTGTGTGTGTGTGTGTGTGTGTGTGTGTGTGCCCCGGTAGGGAAGGAGAGTGACGTCCTCCTCCTTTAAAGTAATTTGGAAATTTTGTTGTGCTCGAAGGTCTAAATTTTTGTCCAGTATTAACTTAGAAATGTCCTCTTTTCTTTTCAGTAGTTGTGTTGCTGTGCAGTCCTGTTTGTTGTCTGACCTGCATCTCCAGGGTCACAATTAACCAACGATGATGATGATGATGCAATCCAGCGGCAGAGATGAGTCTGACAGCAGCTCACNACACACACACACACACACACACACACACACACACACACACACACGGGGCCATCCCTTCCTCTCACTGCAGGAGGAGGAAATTTCATTAAACCTTTAAAACAACACGAGCTTCCAGATTTAAAAACAGGTCATAATTGAATCTTTACAGGAGAAAAGAAAAGTCATCAACACAACGACACGTCAGGACAAACAACAGACTCCTGCATCTCCAGGGTCACAATTAACCAACGATGATGATGATGATGCAATCCAGCGGCAGAGATGAGTCTGACAGCAGCTCACACACACACACACATACACACAGAAACAAAGATAAGCTTCCTGTTTGTTGTGAACCATGAAACAGCGTCATGTTTGTGCAGTCAGAGCTTTATCTCACACTCTGACATGATCACGTTATCAAACAACAGACGCAGAAAATGAGATTATAACGAGAGGGAAACCACAAGGACACACACACACAGACACACACACACTGAAGAGACAGACGCTGAATGAAGATTTTCAAACTGAGCGATCAGATAAAGACAGAAGCTTCTCACAGCTCTTTGAATGTTCCCCATGTACAGTTCTGATCCAAAGTTTCATCCTCTGCTGATTTTGTCCTGATCACATGAAAACAAGTCGACACAAATGTGTTTGAATGTCTCCTAAAGGTAACCATGGTAACCATCCTCACCTGTGATCTATCTGCTTTAATCAGTGTGTGTGTATAAAAGCTCAGTGAGTTTCTGAGCTCCTGACACACACTTGCATCTTTCATCCAGTGCTGCACTGACATTTCTGGATTCTGAGTCATGAGGAAAGAAAAAGAATCGTCAAAATTTCTGCAGGAAAAGTGAATCCACTCTGCTTGTCTCTACTGGGTTTGGTTCTTTTCCTCTAGCCCGACTACAGACTCACGGTGGGCGTGGATCTTATAACACAGCTGCGCTAAAGTGCTGCGCAGAAGTGCGTGCATGTTCATCTATAACGCCACACAAACATCATTTTGTACTAACATATGTGCCACCGTGGTCTTTAAAGGAAAAAAAAAAGCTTTAAAAAGATTTCATTAAAGTAATACAGCGGCTCAATGTGGGTCGTCATGACAACGGAGGTAAACAACAGCCTGGTGCTGCTGCACGCGGAGGAAAACGAAGGAGCTGCTTCCTGACATCAACTCTTCCCTGGATCCAGTGAGATCACTTTAATTTTTGATTTTTGGGCCTGGTATAGCAGAGATTTTTTGTTGATCAATCATTCTTCTTTGAACTGGTTTTCCTTTTTGGTTCCCTGTGGATTAATGGACTGATTGGTGCTTAAAGACTCTCGTGGCAGACAGATCGCTCCTGCACCGACCAACTTTGATTTAATTTAAAAGACTCTTTAAAGCCAACTATCTTTGCTGTTAACTTCTTTTTGCTTTAAAAAGGACTTTTAACTTCTTTAGGAATCATGAAGGAGCATTTTAGGGCTGTATTTTGTCTTCATTCAGTCTGGTTCTGTGCCGTCAGGTTTAAATGTCATTAAAAACCCGTCGCTGACTTATTCCTTTGCCTCTTGTAAGTGATTTGTTCAGAGTCAGAAGCTGCAGAGACGACATTCTCTGACCAATGAGTGACCGGCAGTCCGTCCACGTCACCTTTTAGTATCAGCTTTACTCTCTTAGAACCAGGGTAGAGTAGGTACTAAAAACTGGCGTCTGTGAAAACGCAACACAAACCGAGTAGAGCGGAGTAGAGTAGGGCTGAGACGAGTCAGTGGAAAAGGGCCAAAAGATCACGCTGGTTTTGTTCGTGTGAAGTCGTCAGATTGGACTGTGGAAAATGAGGATGCATCTGTTTTGTTTGGTCACCTGGTCTAAAAACTCTCTAACTCCTACAAAGTTTTACCTAAAAAGCTCAAATTTCACCCAGATGTAGATGAGAAGGTGTAGAAGTGATGTGGTGGATGTTTTATGTCTGACAGGAAGCATCTTGAAGTTATTGATGTTCGAAAATTGGTTATAAAAGAATGAGGAGGAGAAAAAGTGTTTCAGCTGCATTTATCCCGATGTGAACTTTAGCCACATATAAAATCATGACATTTTCTCAGACTAGAGACTTTAATCTTTCAAATGAGGAGAAACTGATGACTTTGACCTTGTGTTTCTACAGGTCAACTACAGGTAAGTATTTTGTGCTTGGAGCAAACGCTGAGGAGAAAGAACAGAGAGAAACTCAGGATTCAGAGAAAACTGTTCTTCACCGTTTCTGATGGAGAAACAATGAAGCAGAGACAAAGACTGAAGTCACAGCAGCTTTAAAACCTCAGCACAGCTGCTGTGAATGAGCGCAATCACACACACACACACACACACACACACACACATACACACACACACACACACACACACACACACACACACACACACACACCTGATTCTGCTCAGAGACCATCATCTCCCCAACACAGAGGAGCAGAGTTCAAACTCTAATCACCAAATGGAAAATGAGGGATTCTGTTGAAACTAACAAACATTTCACCCACAACTGCCAGGAAAATTGTTCTGGATGCAAAGAAAAACCAACAAATAACTTCAACTGAAATATATTAGAAATAAAAAAAACACAAAAACACATTTTTTTGGCCCATTCATTTGAATGGGCCAAAAAAATGTTAAAATGCTGAATACTTTAAAAAGTACAACAGTTAAAGCTTTAACACTGGACACAAACTTCTCCTGAAACTTGCTGAGTATGTTATGATCTGAACGGTGAGAATTTATGAATCTTTGTGCCAGGGGTAATGAGTCCACAGTCCAATTTCCGTGCAACTCTTACCAAAATTAAGTCATAACACAAGCTTACGTTTCATTTTCTCCCCTTTAATTTCTGTCTCGCTGCATTTATTCTGGATTTAAAGCCTTTGACACAAATGTAGAATTTGAAAAAGCATTTTATTCAAATGGATTATTGTTTTGGGGTGGAAAACAAAATGCAGTCATTTCCAGGATTTCGCTGAAGCAGTGATTAATGATGAAGTAAAATCTGCTTTGCTTGCATTTCCTGTTTTTCTGCTTCATGCAGGTGCAAAATAAAGCGTTCAGAGGAATGTTTTTAAAAAAAAAGAAAGAAAAGAAACATACATGTTTGATTAGATTTCATCGGAGTTAGATTCATCAACAAGACCAGAAAATGTTTGATTTTATCAAAAGACAGAAATGACACCACTCCTCAAGTTTCATAATGTAAGAATTTGCATTAATACCTTTTGATGTTTTGAAATTTGTGTTTTAATCTTGTTTATTGCTCTTTGAATGAACCTCAGTGGATCAAATGTTCTGCACACAAGACGCTTTGCTTCACAACTCAGCAGAGAAAAACTGAGAGGTTTTGTCTAACGACGTGCCACAGATTTGATTCTCATTCATGCAAACTCTCTCTCTCTCTCTCTCTCTCTCTCCTCTGTTTCCTGAACAAAGAGCTGCCGTGTGTCGTGTGTGTGTGTGTGTGTGTGTGTGTGTGTGTGTGTGTGTGTGTGTGTGTGTGTGTCAGCAGCAGGAGATTCATTTGCATCAGCAGCAGCAGCATCAGACCCCCCACTGAGACGACACAGAGACAGTGTCAGCGATTGCTCACCTTTGCACCATCCCTGTAAACCTGTGTGTGTGTGTGTGTGTGTGTGTGTGTGTGTGTGTGT
>RPOG01000539.1:60637-77592 GCA_008086565.1 Thalassoma bifasciatum
CCCACGTAGGCTGTTAGTGTAAAATAAAAAGTGATAAATGATTTAGGGGCTTTTATGAATTTGGTAAAAGTAAACAGCTCTTTCATGATGAAGTGAGCAGATTTACCGCTGTTTCTTTCCTGTCACTTCACTTTTATCTCTGGGACCGTTTCACATTTTTGTTGTTGTGTTGTAGTTGAGCTGATTTATTCCAGTAGGTGTCAGTAATTCACCTCAACCTGAGCGCCCCCAAACTGACAAACGCCATTAGCGCCGTGCATTGTGGGAAACAGTCATTTTATCAGTCTGCAAAGGACCAGACTACCTGGCGTGGGGGGAGGCAAGACACTGGATGGCCAGAGAAGAAGACAGAGGCGAGGCCAGAGAAGAGAAACAGGGATGAGGCCAGAGAAGAGAAACAGGGATAAGGCCAGAGAAGATAAACAGAGATGAGGCCAGAGAAGAGGGCAGAGAAGAACAACAGTGATGAGGCTAGAGAAGAGGAAAGAGAAGAAAAACAGAGACGAGGCCAGAGAAGAGAGACAGGGATGAGGCCAGAGAAGAAAAACAGAGACGAGGACAGAGAAGAGAAACAGTGATGAGGCCAGAGGAGAGGAAAGAGAAGAACAACAGTGATGTGGCCAGAGAAGAGGAAAGAGAAGAACAACAGAGATGACGCCAGAGAAGAGAAACAGGGATGAGGCCAGAGAAGAGAAACAGAGGCGAGGCCAGAGAAGAGAAACAGGGATGAGGCCAGAGAAGATAAACAGAGATGAGGCCAGAGAAGAGGGCAGAGAAGAACAACAGTGATGAGGCTAGAGAAGAGGAAAGAGAAGAAAAACAGAGACGAGGCCAGAGAAGAGAGACAGGGATGAGGCCAGAGAAGAGGAAAGAGAAGAAAAACAGACGAGGACAGAGAAGAGAAACAGTGATGAGGCCAGAGGAGAGGAAAGAGAAGAAAGACAGAGAAGAGAAACAGGGATGAGGCCAGAGAAGAGGCAAGAGAAGAAAAACAGAGATGAGGCCAGAGAAGAGAACCAAAGATGAGGCCAGAGAAGAGGAGAGAGAAGAAAAACAGAGAAGAGGAAAGAGAAGAAAAACAGAGACGAGGCCAGAGAAGAGAAACAGAGACGAGGCCAGAGAGTCAAGAGGAGACAAGGACACATTTTTAAAGATCTTTACCCTCTTGGGAAACAGTACGCCAGGTAGACTGGTCCGTTACAGACTGAGAAATTTTCCCGGATCAGTAGAAACATCCAGGAACTTGTAGTTTACTACAGATCTACCAAGTTTTCACAAACTGATACTACAAACTGAATTTCAGCAGAAGTAGGAGGAGGTTTGGAAAACAGACAGTCAGACCTGAAATCAAAATAACACACAGAGTTTTTACATCGTGACAAAATTTATTGATTAGACAAAGCACCGACAAAATCTGCTACAGACATTTTTTTAGCCTTTTGAGGTCGTTTGAATCTTTTCACTTGATATGACGATGATCCATTCAGTGCTTAAAGCTGTTTTCATCAAACTCAATAAGAAAATACAAGACACAACTCCAAGAACTGCGAGAATAAAAATATAAAACACTTTGAACTAGAAGACCAGCGTGGCAGCAGAACTATGGTCGGTTTCCATCATGCTGGAGTGAAACAAACACTTTGTACCAAACTTTGAGGAGAAATCTAAGCTCTAGTCTTTGTTCACACGTAAAAACACTATAAAAGTCAGAGAGCGGCTCCATAGGGCATAAATAAGTTACATTACTAGGTCAGTGAATAAGGCCAAACAACA
The DNA here is from genome assembly GCA_008086565.1 of Thalassoma bifasciatum. Taxonomy (NCBI): domain Eukaryota; kingdom Metazoa; phylum Chordata; class Actinopteri; order Labriformes; family Labridae; genus Thalassoma; species Thalassoma bifasciatum. The sequence continues at coordinate 62,411 of RPOG01000539.1, forward strand.
ACATCCCACAGAAACGCTGAGCTTAGAGAAAGTGTCCGTCAGTGCACACCATCGTAAAAAATAAAATTAAAATAAAAAAAAAACCTCTGAGGTACAAAGTTGTTCAACTCAACTTCAACATCAACGTCGGCCAAACATCCAGCTCCTATTGGCCCAAATCAAAAATCACTGTTGCATTGCAACCAATCACAAGTCTTCATCCGGACAGGAAATGAAACATCAGGTCCTTTTTTCTTCTTTTTTTAATTAAAGGCACAGTCCGCCTACGTACGCCCTCATCCTCTCTCTGTGGCGTCGGCTGAAGCAGTAACCAATCGCCTGCTCCGTTTCCTGGACGCGCCTCCGGAAACGGTCGCGGTCTCGAGCCATTTCCTCCCACGGTCCTTTGCGGGACGCTTGGCGAGCGAAGGGCCAGGTGCGCATGACGTGGACGTGGACGACGGGAGAGAAACGCACCTGAGAAAAAGAAGAGACAGAAAAGTTTAATGTGTTTGACGACGCAGACGGTCACACACTGGAAAAACTCAGATCCAGACAAAAGTGTTTGAAAAATTCACATTCACCTGATGAAAAAAAATCTAATTTCAGGAAAATAAAAGACAAATGATACGTCTGAGTGTATAGAAGCTCATTTCCAGTTAAAAACATGAAAACTTGGCTTATTTGAGGCTGATACAGCGATTTCAATTTGATTCATGATTTTCTTTGAGTCATGCTTTGGTGAAGTTTCCACAATTTACAGAAACATTTACAAACTTGACAGAAAATTACATCAAACCATTGAAACATCAAAAGCTTTTACTCTAATGTGAGGATGAAAATGAAAACTGAAGGTAAGAATTGTTTCTAACTTTGAGATAAAAGGTCAATATTTTAATATGAAATGGGAAAATTTTGAGAAATAAAGACAAAATTCTGAGACAAAAAGTCAAGATTCTGAGATGAAACTTCTCAAGTTTAAGAAATCAGTTTAACATTATGTGAAAAAAGTCCAAACTTTCTCATTTAAGGTCAAAATTTCAAGATGACACAAGTCCAAGATAAAAAGTCAAAATTCTATAATTTAAGTTGAAATTATGAGAAATAAATACAGAGGCTAAAAAATAAAAAGAAGATTTTTGGATAAGTTGTAGAAATCCACACTTATTCCTGCTTTTTCTAAACTGGACTTTTTAAATTGTATTTTTAGTTTTAAAAACTGAAGAACAGAAAGAGATATCTTTGACTCTTAACTTTTAAAAATGATGTAGCGCAAAATATCCTTAATTGTGTCGAGTTAAATGAAATAAAATAAACAACAATCCCAAAGAAAAAAGTATTTTTCCAACAGTCTCACACTCAAAGACAGGTGTGTGTGAAACAGCTGATATAACAGATCCTGGGTCAGTCAGGAGCAGGAAAAAATCACAGCTTTTAGGATTTATTTTTTTGCCTATATTGAGTTGAAATTCTAAGCTAAAAGGTCAAAACTCGAAAAACACAAAGTCAGAATAAAGTGGAAAAGGCAAAACTTTGACAAATCAGTTGAAATTTTGACTTATTATCTAAAAAAACTTGACTTTTCTTCTCAAAACTTTTTTTTTTTTTTTTTTTGGGCTTCCATTAAAAGTGCTTTTTAAGAGTTAGAGACAAAATTCTGACATAATTCAATCTCTTCTAACTCCACTGGCAGATTTCTTTACTCTTTCTTAACATCAGACACAATATTGTTGGACAGTATCTTGGCTTTGTTCAGTCAGGTGATTGTGACTCATGTTAAGTCTGATAAAACTAATTTTTAGAGCAAATAAAACATTAACAAGAGTGAGATTTAATTTTCTGTTAGACAGAAAAGTCAGGAAGGTGATGGGAACTCATAACAATCAGTAGGATGTTTGAAATACTGAAGTTTGAAGGTTAAATGTGACTTTTTAATATTATAATCAATTATTTTAATATCTCTATATTAACAAGACACTTCAGAAAAGTATCTTTTTTTTTTGCTGACTTTTTTTCTGTATCATCTCCTTTAAATTGCAGCGTCGCCCTGATAGAAGCTGAAATGTCTTTAAAATAAACTTAAAACACCAAACTCTAAACTGAGTCCTGAGATCATGAATTTATTTTTAAACTCTTCCCTGAATCTGATGCAACAGAAGAAAAAAAAAATCCTCCAGCTTTTAAAATGACTCTGCAGCGCTGCTGTAACTCTGTATCACTCATGAGAAACTCTCAGCTGACTCGCCGTGGTCACGTGACCCGGTTAGTCATGACGACCGCGGCGTTGCTTAGCAACCGCAAAACAGCTCGGCCCAACACGGGAAGAGGAACTCAGGGATGAGTGTGAGGTAAAGACACTCCCTCATGAAAATATGTGACTATAAATAAATAATTGGAGGAGCAGAGAGAGTTTTCCTGAAGCTGAGAAAATAAAACAGCAAAATGTTTCTGACAAAGTGGGAATTTAAGTAAAAGATTTCACCTCAGTTTACAATAAAAAGCTGTTTTTTTTTAAGATATAAGCTGAAATTTTGAGATAAAAGTCAGAATTTTAAATTGATTAAGTCAGAAAAATGAGCAAAAAGTTAATTTTTGGGGATAAAAAGTCAAAAATAGACAGGATAATAAAATCAACATTTTGAGTTGATGGGTTAGAAATTATAAATTATTTGTTGAAAAGTTAATATTTTTAGATCAAACTCTTATTCTTAAATTGATAAAGTCAAAATAATGAGCATAAGTCAGAATTATAAGTAAATTTTGGGGCTTTTGCGATAAAACAAAAAAGTCTAATTTTTGAGATGATGTCAAAACTATGAGATAAATGTTCAAAATGTCAAAATAATGAGAAGGTTTTTTTTTTAGAATTAAAGTCTCAATTGTAAAGATGCGGTAAAACTATGAGATTTAAGTTGAAATTCTTAAATGAAACTCAAATTTTAAGATAAAAATGTCAACATAATGAGATAAACGTCAAAATTTTGGAAGTAATTTAGTCAAAATATTTAGAAAACAAATAAAAATCCATATCTCCTTTTCATCTGCCCTTTTTTCTCCTTCCTCTCTCATTTCACTCTTTTTTTAGTCGTTACTCTCTCTTTTTTACTCTATTCTAACTTCTCCCACTCTGTTATTTTACTACTTTTTTAAATTCATTCTCTTTCCTTCTTCACTTCTTCACTACTTAACAATTTCCATCTGCTTTTTTCTAATGACAGTTCAAAAATTCAGAGAAAAAAAGCCAAAACTATTCGTAAACAAAAAAGGTTGATATTTTCTGATAAAACCCAATTTTTAAATTCATTAAGTCAGAATAATGAGCGGAATCAGAATTTTACATTTTCGAGCTTTTGAAATAAGACAAAAAATAAATTCTAAATTTTGAGATGTAGTCATAATCATGAGATCAACATTCAAAATTTTAAAATGACAGGGTTATAATTGTGGGAAAAGGTCAAAATAATAAGAAAAAAGTCAATGTATTTTAGATAAAAGTCCAAATTTTAAAGATAAAGTCAAAACTATGAGATCAAAGTTGAAATCTTGAGATGAAACTCGATGTTTTTAAAATTGAAAGGTCAAAATTATGAAAAAAAAGGCCAAAGTGTTGAATTAAAATTGTTAAATTATTAGGAAAAAGTCAAAATCATATTCTTTTTTTCTGCTTCCTCTCTCATTTTACACTATTTTTACTTCTACCTCTCTGCTTTTTTACGACAGTACGTCCTTTCACTTGCTTCAGCTTCAGCATTTCAGTGCATTTGCTGTCAGTAAATGCAGCTTCTCTGGTTTTCTTTACCTTCTTCTGTTTGCTGCTGCTCTTCTTCTCCTCCCTCTCCTCTTTCCCGTCTCCTGGTTGAGGTTTTTTCCAGGGCGCCAGCGTTTTCTCCGGGTGACGGTGAAGCTTCCTGTCTCTCTGCGTCAGCGTCGGCTTCGTGGTTCTTCTTTTCTGGAGTTTGTTTGACTGTTTTTCACATTTCTTTCCCATCATGGGGGGACTGTTGGAGTCTGGATCCTCCTCAGACTGGAGTGTTGTTGTTGTTGTTGTTGTTGTTGTTGTTTGGAGGCAGGCCTGAAAGTTCAGAGGGTGGTAGGGGTCGTCTTTCAGACCCAGAGACTTCCACAGCTGCTCCTCCTCGTCCTCCTCAGACGAAGGAGTGAAGCTCTTCTCCTCGTTGGTTGTGCTGGTGTCGGTGTTTTTGGGGGGTGTGGTGGTGGTGGTGGTGGAGGCGGTGAAGCACATGGGGTTGTAAGGATCCTGGGGGCTGCTGAAAAACTCCAGCAGCCTCTCGTTCTCCTCCCTGTCCACGTCCGGACTGGAGCTGTCGGAGCTGCTCCAGCTGCTCCAGCTGCTCTCGCTGTCCGAGCGACTCACCCAGACGTTCAGCCGCCGCGGCCCCAGCAGCTCCTCCGTGGCTTTGCTCACCGACATGACGTCAGCGCCGCCGCCATCGCCGCCGTCCTCGGCTTCACTTTGATTCTTGCCCATGCTCGTGTTTGTTGAAATGCAGGCGGAGAAAAAGAAAGGGTTGTAAGGATCACTGGATCTGGACAGAGACTCCCAGAGTGCTTTGCTTTCCTCGCTGTCGAACTCGACCACGTTCTGATCCTCCTCGCCGCTCCAGTGCGAGCTCCTCTCCTCCTCGAAAACGTTCTCCTTCGGGATCTCCTTCTTGAAGACTTTCTCGTAGCTCTTACAGCCGTCGTTGGAGCTGTCGCTGCTGGATACGAAGAAGTTCCAGTCACCGGGAAAACCCATTTTCCAGCTCGACTGGTGTCCGAGGAAGATGTTTTCTTCTTTGCCGCTTGTTCTGGACACGAAGTCGTCCACTAACCCGCAGCAAAGGTCGTCGCCGCGCAGACTGGACAGGAGCGCCTCGGCGGTGGATTTCCCGGTGAACGGGTCGCCGACGTCGGCGCAGAAGTTAGAGAGGGGGTTGGAACCGCCGACCATGACGCCGTTTTCTCCGTCGAACAAAGAGGAGAAGAGGAAGGAGTCGGTCTGGCTGGCTGCGGCCGTCATGTGCTGGATGTGCTGACCCGTCTCGTCTGTGATTCTCAGGTGGACCTCCAGGCGAAACATCTGGAAAACTGAAAGAAAAAAAACAGAAAACAGGTGTTAGAGACGTTTCAAAGAAGAAGGAAGCTGCGTAAATTAAATCCATATCAATCAAAATAAAACTGAAAACAGCATTTCCTGTTTGTGGGTGAACTTCAAAATAAAATATGCAAATAAACAAGAATTATGAGACATGATGGTACCAAAGGTTGGTTACTTTACATTTCTTTCATTATTATTATTAACTTCCTTACTTTATTTAGATTTATTTTACTCTGGCAATCATGCTGTGAGGCTCAAAAAGTATGTATTTAATCTTTGTAATATTCCCAAGGATGAGAATATTGGAAAAAACAACTTAACCAAAGAAAAACTGGAAGAGTTTGTATAATTATGGGAACCATGTATGAAATCTATATGTATGTGTACATATATATGTGTGTTTATGAGTGTATACATGTATATCTTATATTTGGTGCAGATAAACTCAGTATGACTGGTTGTATGCACATGTTTATTAATTTACCTTATCACATACTTGAATTTTTTCACTTTCCATAAAAGAATTTGACAACAAATAATAAAAAATATTGTGGGAAAAAATGTTTACAAACTATGGTAGGTGTAAAATAAGGATGTGAAAGGGGAATGGCTCATTTTTTGTATCATAACAAAAACAAAACTGCACTAATATTAATATATATAGGTCTGGAAATTACCATAAAGCAGCACACAAGGTCTTAAAATGGCTAAAACTAACATTACCTCATATTTCTGTAAATAAATAATGTTGAGGGAAGTATTTTAATTAAAATATGAGCATTATTTTTTCTGTTCAACACTAAAGCTAAACTCATATTAGTATGAGTAGGCTTGGATATCACCAGAGAACAGAAGACAAGGTCGTAAAAACAACTCAAACTAACTTTAGCTCATATTTCTGATGTTTCAGGAGGTATTTTTAATCAGATATTACCATTTTCTTTCTGTTAAACCCTTGAAAATAATTTTTGAATCCCCAGTTTTTTCAAATTAAATCATCTAGCTGTATTTTAGAAAAAAAATTGTGTCGTTATTTTGTATTTTGGCTTCATTTCAGAAGAGTCCATGACCTAGTTTGACCATTTAAGGGTGTGTTTAAATGTTATTAACTTGTTATATTATTCCTTATAGTGACGTAAAATAGTCCGTACTCTTCGAACGCGGATGGATACACTGTTAAAAAGTGACCGTTAGAGTCACAAACAAAGCCAGAAAAAGGTCTTAAGTGAGAGTAAAGTTGTGTATTTGTCTTTACCTGACATGAAACTGTAGTAAATGACCTGAACCAGCAGTCGAAGCTGTTCCCACAGCACCGTCAGCATCTGTTTAGTCCAGGGAAGAAGCGCCATCCCTCCGCTGCCGAACCTCTCCATCGCCGAACCCTTTTCGGAACCAACGATCGCCATTTTCACTTCAAAAAAAATCCTCACGTATTCTGATATTCCTCGATAAAAAAGGGCAGATTCCTTGTATTCGTCAGTGACCGATACACGTCGATGTACTGTCGCCTCATTTTCTGGCAATAATTCGCCATTTTCTGATCTTTTCCGTCAGATTATCGCTTGTAAAGTCTCCATGTTTCTCGGTTTTGTTGTTGTTGTTGTCGTCGTTGTCAAAGAGTGAATGACTCGCGATTGCAACACGGTGCTTTATATAAACACGGCTGACGTCACGCTACGTTCTGATTGGACGAAGTGGTTTCGCTCCTTTCGGCACGTAGCGAACGTAAGAAGCTCCGCCCTGGATGACGTAACGTCTGACGCCAGGAAAGTTCCAGGAAAAACCAGCTGATCTCAGGTCTAATAATAAAAACAAAGAAGGTGGGAAGCGAAATTAGGGCGGAATAAAAACCAGAGGGGTTCGAAAAATAATTCAAATGAAAATAGAAACAATTCTCCTCTAATTTCGGTTTGATCAGCACTTTCCATTTCCTGCTGTCTGTGCTGAATAAACTAAATAAATACTAAACACTACACCAATTATGTAAATCACTTATTACCATATTCATATCCATCCAAATTGAAGCGTCTAGCATAAAAGAAATCTAAAGAAAAAAAATAAGGAAGGGGATTGGGATGACTGGTGAAAAAAAACATCAAAAATTAAGGTCAAAATTATTATTATTATAAAAAATATTGGAACTTAGGGACCAAGAATAAGTCAGATTTTTAAGATTAATTTAAGAAATCTATCAGAGCTCATTTCTGCCAGTTCGGAAGAAAACAGATAATAACTTGGCTTTGTTGATTTTTTTTTTTTTGGCGCATATTAAGCTGAATTTTGGAGATTAAACAGTCCAAATAGTCAAAATTCAGAGTCAAAGATCAAGATAATGAGATTAAGAGTCAAAATTATGAGAAAAAATCCGCAAATTTTGAAAAAAAAAAGTTAAAAGCTTGATAAAGTGTCAAATTTTTTAAAAACAACTCAGTATTTTGACTTTATATGGGGAAGAAAAATCCCTGTAAATCCTTACATTTTTATATTTTAACCAGAAGAATTGCTTTTGTGACCTTATTCCTCTTCCTTGATAAAAGGATACATGTGTAGTGTAGAAGTTTCACACAGACACAAAAAAAAAAAACAAATTTCCCAAACGGCTCATTTTAAAGTTTGTAAAAAGCATCAACAGTGGGAAATACATCTAAACAGGTAGTGATAGGTTTCAACTTTGTGCTTTAGGTCCTTTAGCAAAAGCACAATACTTCAGTAAAATCTACATGAAAGCTATGATTTTCAAAATATACACGTCAAACAATAATAATACATAGTTTTAGTTTAGTTTGTATTATATTTCATTGTAACATGCACCAAAAAGGTGCACAGCTCTATCAGAATTTCAAGACACTTAACGTGTTTCCTATGAGGCAACAACTTCAGTTAAACATGAAGTTTTCTCTTTTGCTGTTGAAAAATGTTCAGCACAAACTGTGTAAGTTGAAACACTGTGTGCAAAAAAAGAGAAAAATCTAAGCCTTTATTCAGACATAGAAAACAAATCAGAAGAGTCGACAGTTATTTTACAGAAAAACCAACATCTTAAATTATAATAAGGGGGAAAACAGAATAAAAGTGCATTTCGGTTTCACCCAAAAAATATGTTGGGTTCTCCTCAGGTTCAGCATGAAGTGACTTTTTTCCCAGAACAAGAGGGAATCTGCCAGGGAACTGTTCAAACACGTGTTGAATAATTAGCAGTAACTCTAAAATACTCTTTTCACTTTGAGCGCTAATCCACGGTAAAACCTGTGATCAATCTAAACTATTTCTCAACCACATCTCAGTTTGTTTACAATAAAATACAAACTTCAAAAAAGACAACACACAAAGTCCAATTTCAAACTGTTTTATTAAACCAAAAGTGTATCATTTATGCCACCAGAGCAGAAGCTGTAGAGGACTCGCTGTAAACAGAAAGAGAAAACAAAAGGTTAGAGGCAGCAGTTTAGTTTGTACCGACACTTTACAGCAGGGGGCAGTGCAGCACAAGTTCACTCTGGGTGAAGAAGCAAATTAATGACGCTCTTTCCCCCTGAGTGAGTGTGTAATCGTTGCAATAAGTTTCAAAGCGTGTTTACAGCCGTGTACGAAGGGGACTGGCAGAAGAGGCACAGAGAAGCCGCTCTGCTAATTTACCTCCAGGTTTACTCTGGCACAACAGAAATATCTCAGCTCTCAGTGAAGTGGAGAGCGGGACAATGAATTGTGCATCTTTACAACAGATTAAGAGCATAATGTTGGAAAACAAACATCTAGTTTCACTCTTTATATGAAAAAATATCACAGCAGGTCAGATACGTACTACTTCCAGTTGGGGGCCAGCACTCTCTTGGTTTTGTAGTAGCGGGCCAACCTGTGGATCCTGCTCTCGATGAGAATCAGGCGGAACTTGGCATCTTTGTCCTTCAAACGACAAAATATGATGTTAGCAATGCATTTCCTATAGGAATGAAAAATTTGCAAAAATAATCTAATTGCAATCATCATTCCCTATATTGCAGTTGCAGCTTTTTGTGTGATTATTCCTAGTTTCCATCTTCTCTGTTTTTAAACAAACTCATTTTGAACATGAACAGTTTCATTAATTACAGCACAACAACAACAACAACCCACTACCACTACAACTGGGACTGATTTTTACACATTTAAACTCTTTTACCTTCTTTTTTTAACACTTTTGGAACATATTTTTGATACTTTCTCACTATTTTCTAGGTTCACTCCAAATTTTCTTAATTTCTGTTGTTTTTGCCCATTTTTGACACTTTTGGACCATTTATTTTTGCAACAAACTGAGTATTTTTCAGATTTAATCCCAACTTTCTTGCCATTTCTTGTTAACTTTGGTCATTTTTCCCCATTTTTCATCACTTTTTGCACCATTTTTGCTCCCTTCTGAATTTTCTCCAGTTTCCTCCCCAATTTTTGGGGGCAATTTTTTTGTTGTTTTGGCCATTTACGTCACTTTTCACTCTTTGCTGACACTTTTGAACCATTTTTTGCTACTTTTTGACTTTTTCCAGGTTTTATCCCAATTTATATTCCAATTTTTATTGACTAAGGCTATTTTTACCAGTTGTGGGTCACTTTTTTCACAGTTTTTGCAACTTTTTAACGAACTTTTTTTTCTAGTTCCCATCTTCTGTGTTTTAAAACAAACTCATAGTACAACATGAACAGTTTCATTAATTACAGCACAACAACAACAACAACCCACTACCACTACAACTGGGACTGATTTTTACACATTTAAACACTTTTACCTTCTTTTTTAACACCTTTGGAACATTTTATAACATTCTCACTATTTTACAGGTTCACTCCCAATTTTCTTAACAATTTCTGTTGTTTTTGCCCATTTTTGCCACTTTTGGACCATTTTTTGCAACAAACTGACTATTATCCAAGTATAATCCAAACTTTTTTGCTATTTTTAATGACTTAGGCCATTTTGTGAAGTATCTATCTTCAGCACTTTTCACCATCTTTTGTCACTTTTCCCACTATTTTTGCTACTTTTGAATTTTTTAAGGTTCCTCCAAAATTTTCTTGTTAATTTTCATTTTACTTTTTAGCCATTTCAGCAACTTTTCACTCTTTTTTTGCCACTGTTGGACCTTTTTTTTGCAACAAACTGACAATTTTATGAGTTTCATCTAAACTTTTTGCCATTTTTATTGACTTTAGCCAATTGTACTTCTTGTCACTGTTTTCATAATTTTACACATTTAAACACTTTTACCTGCTTTTTTAACACTTTTGGAACATTTTTTGCAACAAACTGACTATTTTCCAAGCTTAATTCCACCTTTCTTTCCATTTTTGTTAACTTAGGCCGTTTTTCACCTGTTAACTGTTGTTCACAATTTTTGTTGCTTTCTGAATTTTTTAGTTTCCTAATAAAATGTCCTGCTACTTTGAGGCCATTTCAATCACTTTTCTCTGTTTTTTTTGCCATTTTTGTACAATTTTTTGCAACGTTTAGAGTATTTCCAGGTTTTATCCCAATTTAAATGCCAATTTTGTTGCTTTTTTGGCAACTTTTACTTCCTCAAACTAAGTTTTCTTGCTCCTCTGCTGTTTTTTTCCTCTTTTCTCCACTTGTATAGTTTCTTTTGTAAAGGTAGTTTTTAACAGTTTGTCTCTTTGGTTGAGTAACTCTGGTGTAGAACAGAAAACTGTAAAAACTGAAGCTGATATTTTCACACATTTATAGAAATATTTCACTGTCTGACATTAGAATATTATAACAGGACAGATTATGATTGAATCTAATTTGTGATTTATTGCCCGCCCTTCACTAAACGGAGTCATAAGTGGTTGAATAATGTTTTTCTCGTCTTTCACACCTTTCTGTTCCTCTCCAGATGCTTCCTGACGGCCACGGCCTTCTTGATGAGGTGGTACAGATCCTCGGGCAGATCGGGGGCCAAACCCTTGGACTTGAGGATCCTCAGGATTTTGTTGCCGGTGACGAAACGCACCTGGGCCACACCATGAGAGTCCCTGAGGATCACACCTGGAGGAGGAGACAGAGCAGGAGAGGAGTGAGTCCAGGTCAAAGTTCACTGGGAGGATTATGTTCACCCTCTATCTAATCTACAGAAACAGACGCACAATGTTTCAGAGAAAGAAGAAAAACCGTTGAAGGTGGAGCCGTGAATGAAGCCTTTCACAATGAGACTGGAACGGGTTAAACACTTTACTAAATCCTCACTGAAAGTTTAAATTTTAAAACTGTTTACATGGACTCATTTCAAGTGAAAAAAAAAGTGAATGAGGCTCAGTAACTGACAAAATGCAACTTGTAATTGGGTTACCCCTTTCTGAAAAATTGGAAACTACTGCAACTTATTTATCATTTGACTGTTTGAAGCAAATATCTGCTGATCCTGGTCTCAAAAAAGAGCAGATCTGAGTCATTATCAACCAAACATGGACAGAATACAGGATGAAGCTGCTACACTGAAACCATCAAACTCAGGGTCTTAAAAGTTAGATAGTAATAAGATTTGTTCATCTTTTTTTATGCAAATCTCATTGTTTGTCTTTTAGGGGGGTAAATATGTGGAATTCTCATGTGACACATTAGTAAGATTAAAAACTGTACGAGAATCAGTTTTTAAATACACAATTAAAAATGCAAAATATTAAGTTCATGTTATAAAGCACTTCTTGCCAAAGACTTTCAACAACAACAGAAATACTTGAGTGTTGTTTTCACTTTATTCTGTTTTTTGTTTGTTCTTTTGTAAGATAAGAGGGGCGAGATTTCAATAAGCTTGAACTTCAACGTACACACTTTTGGTTTCCTTGAAGACTTGGAAATTTCATTTAGGTTTGTATTATCGTCTTAATTGTTTAAAGTGTGAACAGAAATTAATGTCATTCATTCATTTTTTTGGCAATGAAAGGATGGTGCTGCCTCTGAGTGTCCTTCAGGGAATTTGTGTGCAGCATCTGGATGTTGTCATTTTCTGAGGTTTTGTGTTTTTTTTCCTGCCTTCAAAGCAAATTCTCCTCAGTAAATAAAGTCATTGTTGAAAGATGATTAAATGGCTCTGGGAAGACAAGAGGGCAAAACAAAACTATATGAGACAGTTTTGTGTCAACTAGGGCTCCACAATAAATCTTAAATTTACTGTCATCGCAATGTCAACATGCAAAATAAACATACAGCAAATTATTAATCAAACAGAAATAATTCACACTCAATGTGCCGTGCATTCACCACAAGCATGATAATGTATTTAACCAATCAGGTGGAGCCTTTCCTGGTGTAATTATACTTATCTTTCTTAAAAAAAATCTTTTCTTTTATCTTATTTTAGGGTATGAGTGTGCTTGTCCTTTTTCATTGTGGTACCTGGGTCGTATAAATTAAATGTATATTCTCTACTTTTCTTTTCTTTTTCCTGCCTGCAAAATAAATCCCCCTCAAAGGAAAAAATTTAGAGGAGATTAAAGAGCCCTTAAGGAAACAAGAATGCAAAAACATTTGACAACATGTGGTTCAATTCTTCACAACAGGTTCAACTCTACATAAAGAGAATTCAGTGTCACCTCTCGTTTTCTGTTTCTCTGGATTAATACTCAAACTTTTTCAAAACCTGTGAGGGATTTTGTTGGTTTTCAACAAACTAGACTGTGACTGATAAATTTGGGGCCTTAAAAACTGAGCGGGACATCCTTTAATAAAACAAAACTGCATGTGGCTGCAGGTTGTGTTTAATTAGACAATGGAATTACTAAGTATGAGTTCAAAGACTTTGTTTTGTTAGTTTTTCTTATGACCTTGATTATAATTTCGTAGAAACACTTACCAATCTGGGAGGGGGTCAGACCCTTTTTGGCCAGTTTGAAGATCTGCTCTTTGACATCATCAGATGTGAGCTTCAACCACTGAAAATATTCATTAATTAGTTACAAACAGGTCAAAGTAGACGCACTAATCTGTTGTCAGAGAGGAAGAAAAACGTGTTTTTATTGGTGATACTCACAGTGGGGACACTGCGCCTGTAAGGCAGAGCTGACTGGGACAAGCCCTTTCTGTGGGAGACAACAAAAACATCACATAAGTTAACGTTTGTAATGTGAAATGTGACTATTATTCTATTCTATGAGTGATTCTATAATTAAGGGAACATTTCACGTCCATGGAACAAACTTATCAATTTTTCAAAATATTGATTTCAAGTAATGACCAATTTTACATTGTCTCATTTTGGTGATATTTCACTTTCTTTTAACACAAAAAGTTAATAACTTCCACAATTAATGTAGCAAATGCAAATTGTGTATTTGAATTTGCAGTTTTGATGATGTCCGATTTCTTAAATGTCAAGTTTGCCCTTCAAAATTTATACTAAAATACCCGTTTTACTCTATTATTTTCAGCATTATTTGTTCAAAGTAGTTATTAAAATAAGACAAAGCTGTTTAACAAACTATTCAAATATTTAATATCCATATAATTATTCACTTTGTGTCCGAGAAATCAGTGTCAACTGTGTTACCCTCATGAAAAAACCCATAAATCAGCAAAAGTTTGTTTTTAAAGTCACATGACTCAAACCGTATGGGAACTTTGGAGAAAGTTTGATATTTTTTAACTCTTCCTCATCAATATTTCATCCAAATGTTTGTCTGTGAGTGGTGTGATTTTATTTTTCATCAACTGTGTTATCGACATTTTCTTGCTTAATTACTGTTGATGTTAAAATGAGCAAAATGTGAAGAACATACACAGAAATATGAGCTGATGGAAGTCAGGTGGTGACATGTACAAAGTTTATAATCAGCATAAGGGACAAAAAAAGGAGAAAATGTCAACTGTGTTACTGTGTTTTTGTGCCATAATTCTCTTAAATGTTGAGTTAACTTTGATTTAAATGATTCAGGACATTTCTAAAGAGCTGAGTCAAATATAGTAGTGTTAAGTTACTCTGAATTCAGTTTAATATGAATTTATATAGAAAAAACACAGTAACACAGTTGACAAAATAATGAACTGTTCATTTTTTACAATTCAATTATTTAATGATTCTTTATATATGAAGCATGCTTTTCAAGGAATTTGGTACATTCCAGGCATAAACTATTCAAACATGGGATACCAATCAATAATAGCACATGATTTTTTCACTATTTGGCACACCTGAAATGTAAACCCTTAATTAAAGAATCACTTCTTTTATAAAATATAATAAATAAGAGAAACATCATTTTCTGTGGAGACTGAGCTAACGGCCTGACTGATGCTAACTCCGTCTGAAAGCTGCTCTACTAACTTTCAAATAAGCTGTGATTCTGTAGAGTTATTTTATAGTCACGTCAGGATAAATTAACCCTTTTAAAAACTTTCTACCATTAAAATAATTCACATTAAAGAATCATGAAGCTACATGCTAATGCTAACAGTTAGCTGCAGACGGAAGCAGATCAGAGACTGTTTCATTTTTTAACTATTTTCTCCGTTTTTTCACAGTTCACTCAGATTAATTCAGTCTGTGAGGAAGCATAAGGCTTCTACAGTTTGTTTTGACCACTCAAGTAGATGAAAGTCGGTGAATTTGTCGGTTTTTTGAGTAATTTTCAGACTCACCCTGGAGCGTGCATGCGACCCATGATGGCGGCGGAGGAAGAGAGGCCGGACACGCGACACAAGGCGGCACAGTGCGCATGCGTCGGAAATGACGCACTGACGATGAGGCAAGATCAGAAGAGGAGACGCTTTTTTTTTTTTTTAATTTTTTTTTTTTTTTTGACGTTTGTTTTATACGGAAGAGGATTAGGGCCACTGAGAAAAAAAAAATTCCAAAAAAATAAAAAGTCAGAATTCTGAGAAAAAAGTCAGAATTCTGAGATTAAAGTCAGATTTTGAGAAAAAAGTCAGAATTCTGAGAAAAAAGTCAGAATTCTGAGATTAAAGTCAGATTTTGAGAAAAAAGTCAGAATTCTGAGAAAAAAGTCAGAATTCTGAGATTAAAGTCAGATTTTGAGAAAAAAGTCAGAATTCTGAGATTAAAGTCAGAATTCTGAGATTAAAGTCTGATTTTGAGAAAAAAGTCAGAATTCTGAGATTAAAGTCAGAATTCTGAGA
>RPOG01000539.1:82145-92239 GCA_008086565.1 Thalassoma bifasciatum
TCTCAGAATTCTGACTTTAATCTCAGAATTCTGACTTTTTTCTCAAAATCAGACTTTAATCTCAGAATTCTGACTTTAATCTCAGAATTCTGACTTTTTTCTCAAAATCTGACTTTAATCTCAGAATTCTGACTTTTTTCTCAGAATTCTGACTTTTTTCTCAAAATCTGACTTTAATCTCAGAATTCTGACTTTCTTCTCAAAATCTGACTTTAATCTCAGAACTCTGACTTTTTTCTCAAAATCTGACTTTCATCTCAGAATTCTGACTTTTTTCTCAGAATTCTGACTTTAATCTCAGAATTCTGACTTTTTTCTCAAAATCAGACTTTAATCTCAGAATTCTGACTTTAATCTCAGAATTCTGACTTTTTTCTCAAAATCNAAAAGTCAGAATTCTGAGAAAAAAGTCAGAATTCTGAGATTAAAGTCAGATTTTGAGAAAAAAGTCAGAATTCTGAGAAAAAAGTCAGAATTCTGAGATTAAAGTCAGATTTTGAGAAAAAAGTCAGAATTCTGAGAAAAAAGTCAGAATTCTGAGATTAAAGTCAGATTTTGAGAAAAAAGTCAGAATTCTGAGATTAAAGTCAGAATTCTGAGATTAAAGTCTGATTTTGAGAAAAAAGTCAGAATTCTGAGATTAAAGTCAGAATTCTGAGAAAAAAGTCAGAATTCTGACTTTTTTTTTTTTTTTGGAATTTTTTTTTTCTCAGTGGCCCTAATCCTCTTCCGTAGTTTTATCCAGTCAATGTTTTTTTTTGTCTTAAAAATCATGTCTTGTAAACTCAAAAATTCAAACTTCAAAAGTTTTATTATTGAATGCCTTATTGGTCCTTTGCTCACTGAGTCTTGGTTATTTCAAATTGAGCTGTTGTTGTGTGATATAAGACAGGGGTTCCCAAACTTTTCAGCCCGTGACCCCCAAAACAAAGGTGGCACAGACCAGTGACCCCCACTATCCCCAGAGGTGACCAAAGCATAAGAAAACGTGCACGTAGGACACATGCACTAATAAGCGTATCCAAACATGGGCATTATGACAACACAAAAAAGAACAACAGCCTGAAAACCATGTTATGATTTTACATGTAACAGTTTAATATGAAATAAAAGCAGAATATGTCAAAGTCATTTCTCTGTAATTTGTGAACGAACATTGTTGCAGTCGTGTGCAAACTCAATTTTGGTTCAATACTTTCATTTCCACATTAGAACAAGAATAATTCAGTTCAAGTAATAATCATAAACTGTAGCTCTGAGTAAACGTGAACATTGTTGCAGTGAAAGTTAACTTTTTGGGATAAATGTTTCAGTGTTTATCTCACCTAATGAAATGGATGGGCACTATGGAGCACAGCAAGTTCATCCTGGGTTTAATTTTGGAGACGGACACTCAGAGATCATCCTCCACGTTCACACAAGATATATATTTATTTTTAATAAATGTCAGGGCCGAGAAAGTCTTTTCACACAGGTATTTTGAGTCAAACAGCGTTAGTATCTTAGTTGTGGTCTGGGATAGCTGTGGATATTCCCTCTAAACTGAAATCATAATGCGAACCCCCCTCCAGCGTCTCGCGACCCCCCTGGGGGTCCCAACCCCCACTTTGGGAACCCCTGAAAAAAGATATCTAAATGAGATGTATAATTTGTATTTTCATTAAATGTATGGACTTGTGAAAACACATTTTAAAAAAAAAGAATAAAAAAAAAAAAATCATGTCTTGTAAACATAACAGGGAAGTATGGAAGCCTCTTTTCACCAGTTAAAAAAAATTAAAAGAAGAAAATCGCTTTGCTGAGAGTTTTTCCCCGCATTAAAATAATATGTTGAGATAAACAGCCGAAGTCTTGAGTTAAAAAGTCAAAATTTTGAGTTGATAAAGTCAAAATTTGGGTAAGTTAAGTCGAATTTTGGTACCAAAAAAAAGAAAAAAAAAAGTTAAGATAAAAAAAGGTCGAAATTGCGTTGAATGGAGTCGAAATCTTGAGGTGAAAAGTCATAATTTTGGGATAAAGTTGAAAATTTGAGATTATTACGGTAAGTCGTAGTTTTGGGATATAGAGCCAAGAAAATGAGATAAACGGTTGAAATATGAGGTAAAATGTTAACATTGGAGTCGAAAAGTCAAAAATTTGAGATAAAAACTTCAATAAATAAAGTCGAAATGTTGGGGTGAAAAGTATGATTCTGAGATTAAGTGGAAAATTTGAGATGCATTAGACGAAATTTCGAGATATTAAATCTAGAAAATGAGATTAAAGAAGGAAATTTGAGATAGAATTTAATAATTTGAGTTGAAGAGTAAAAAAAATTCTGATAAAAAGTCGAAATTTTAGTTAATAACATCAAATTTTGAGGTAAAAAGTCAAAATTTTGAGGTGGAAAATCAAAACTTTAGTTGAAAGTTTGAGAAAAATAGAGAAATAAATGAGATAAAAGGTTGAAATTTTGATATAAAATCGAAACGTCAGAGTTGATTGTGTCATTATTTGAGACAAAAAGTCAAAATTTTGAGTTGATAAAGTCAAAATTTGGATATTTAAGTCGAAATTTGGTACAGAGAAAAAAAAAGTTGAGATAAAAAAGGTCGAAATTGCGTTTAATGGAATCGAAATCTTGAGGTGAAAATTCGTAATTTTGGGATGAAGTGGAAAACTTGAGATTAATAAGTCGAAGTTTTGGGATATGAAGTCAAGAAAATGAGATTAACAGTTGAAATATGATGTAATGTCAACATTTGAGTCGAAAAGTCAAAAATTTGAGATAAAACGTTGAAATTTTGGGGTGAAAAGTATGATTCTGAGATTAAGTCGAAAATTTGAGACTAAATTTCGAGATATTAAATCTAGAAAATGAGATTAAAGAAGGAAATTTGAGAAAGAATTTCATAATTTGAGTTGAAGAGTAAAAAAAGTTCTGATAAAAATTCAAAATTTCAGTTACTAACATCAAATTTTGAGGCGGAAAATCAAAACTTTAGTTGAAGTTTGAGAAAAATATACAAATAAATGAGATAAAAGGTTGAAATTTTGATATAAAATCGAACTTCAGAGTTGATTGTGTCATTATTTGAGTCAAAAAGTCAAAATTTTGAGATAAAAAGTCAAAATTGAGCTGAAGTCTAACTTTGACATAAAATGTTGAAATTTGAGTTCATGAGTTTGGTGCTGTTGCCTTTATTTCATCATCATCTCTTCTATTCACACATCTAAACTGATATCTAAACACGATATATTCTGCTGTAGAATAAATGCTGACTGTAAAATATTTGCTCTTCTTAAATAAAGAAATAATTTAAAAATGCAGAGTGACAAGATTTAGCTGCACACAAGAAAGACAGACTCATCATGTTTGTTCCAAAAACATTTAATTTGCTTTAGGAAAGAGGGATTACAGTACACACTGATCCATTCAGGTTACAGGTCACCAATTAAGAATAAATAACTGGCCATGTTAATACAAACTCAGCTTGTCTTCTTTGTACAGTCACTAAAAGAGCGGATCAAGTCACTGTTATTCAAAGTGTGGGTGCCTTTAAAAAAAAAAATCATATAAATCCATCATTATTTCTTTATTCAACATTAACAACAATTTAAAGTTAGTGAGTGGAAGGAGAAGCAGCTCATCTGGATCTTTGTTCCCTTATTTCGTTTATGAATTCATGAAGTTTCTCAGTCAAATATCATAAGACCAGGCTGGATCTGGACTTCACCGGCAGGAAGGGGGATTTTACAGAGTCAGGGCTTCGTTTCGCCGCCGTCAGGCACCGAGTGAATGAGTGAATAAGTGAATGAGTGAGTGAATTTTATCTGCCTGAGCTGAGAGAGAGCCTCACGTCCAGACTTCACCGAGTCCATTCACCGCTCTGAGAAAAGTCTGAATTATAGAAAAACTGAAGCGTTTCTTTAAAGATGAGCTGGAAACGGTCGAGTAAAAGCCGACAGACGGACACAGAGACCTGGTAGTGTGCATTCAGAGGCTGGTACAAAATCAGCACAACGTTCAGAAATCTTTACAGAATATAGACTTTTTCTTATGAAGCTCGTTTCAGATTCTTATTAAAATAGATTTAAGGCCAAGTATTAAAGAGATTGTGAGCACAAACAAAGGCACCCTGCTCTGGTTTGATTCGCCGTCGTCCCTCTCGTTACTTTTGGCACTTTCCCGCTCGATAATAAGGTCACTGATGATTTCCGTTGAAACTAAAGTGTTGGAGTTTTCTACCCAGAAGTGTGTGCAGCGTCACAGCAGGAAACCCTGATACCTTCTACCTGTCTATATAGAAAACAAACAAAGGAAAATGTAAAAAGATCCCCCTTTCTATTCCTTAAAAAATAAACCTGTCAATCTATATATACTCTTCTGAAAGTAAGCCGTTTTGGTCCTCTAATATCAAAATGTACAAAACATTACAGCTTTTTGTTATAGTTTAGGAACGAAAGACAAAGAAGAAGCGATTGTTTGTCACAGAAACAATCTTGATTAGTTGAAAAAAAGGGAAGAAGCAACGAAAGAAGACTCTCCTCTCCTGAAGCATCGTGACGACATCCATGAAACCTGGTCAGATATTCGACAAAGTGACGCGTCTTCAAACATGATTCACACCAACCAGACGTTTTTTTTAGCCCTCAAGTGAAAATGTAACTGCTCTACTTTTGAATTTAGTCATTAAAGATGATCCGTGGAAGCTCTTGGAGTCGTGTTTTTACAAACTCTGGGTTTCGTGGCGAACGCAGCTTCAGTCCGGAGAGGTGGAGTCGTCCCTCACGTCAGAGGGGGAGGAGTTAGAAGTAGGGGACGGCCGTCAGTTTGTACCACTTGACCGTCTCCTTGCTGAGGTCAAAGTCTTTGAGTCTGAGCGTGATACCGCCCAGGAAGTAGTTCTCACGCAGCGACTCGGCGCTGAGCACGCTCAGTTGGAGCTCACGCAGGCCCAGGGTTTCTTTGCTGTAGCCGCTGTAAACCAGCTGTGAGGAAGAGGAGGAAGAGGAGGAGGAAGAAGTTACACAAACAAAACAGAAAAGAATGGTTTGTAAATCCTGTTTAACCTACAAAGACAAGATATTAATGTTCAAACTGATGAATTTTATTGTTTTAATGCAAATATTTACTCATGTTGTTCCTAAAAATCTTGTTCAGGTTGAACAAAAGTCTGTTAAAGTTGCTGAAGCTGCAAAAACATCTGTTTGGATCATTCCACAGGTGAACAGGTTGATTTAAACAGGTGAGTGTCATGAATGGGTATAAAAGGAGCATCATCCCCAAAATGATGGAGCCAGGTTCACCACTTTGTCAACAACTGCGTGAGCAAACAGTCCAACAGTTTAACAACAATGTGTCAGGTATCGTGAGAAACACCAGTCGAGGTGGAGCCGATAGCAGAATTTAACCCAAAGGATTTATTAGAAATAAACTCAAAAGTCCCAAACCTCATGAAAAAAAAAAATCTAAGACACAGCCAGAGACACAAGAGACAAGAACTTGACAACACACCTACAAGAAACTGAACTCAAGACAAGGACGATACAGACAAAGGACTAATCAAACACAGGTGTGACCTGAGACACAGGTGAAACACATGAGGGCCAATCAAACAGGAGGGAAACTCAAGAACAACTAAGAACACAGGAATAGAGAGTGAACACAAGGGAAAATCACAACAAGAAACACCAGGAAACAACCACAGAAACACTGGAGCAAAACACTAAAAGGCAACAAAACCAAAACAACTACAAGAAACCAAAAGATTGAATTATCAGACAATGTTTCTCAACTTTGTCCAACTGCAGGAATTGATGGATTTCATCATCTACAGACCATAATATCATCAAAAGATTCAGAGAATCTGGAGAAATCTCTGCACGTAAGCAGCAAGGCCCAAAACCAACATTGAATGGCCGTGACCTTTGACCCCTCAGGCGGCGCTGCATTAAAAACCCACATCATTGTGTAAAGGATATTAGCACGTGGGCTCAGGAACACTTCAGAAAACCATTGTCAGTTAACACAGTTCATCACTACATCTACAAGTGACAGTTCAAACTCTACCATGCAAAGACAAAGNACTAAATACTCGAACATTAACAGGTATCAACCTGCTAATGTTTTGTAAAGTGTCTTGAGATAACGTTTGTTATGATTTGGCGCTTTATAAATAAAGATTGATTGATTGAAAGGTACAAACAGGTTTTGGAGCAACATCTGCTGCATCCAAGACACTTTGTCTTTTTCAGGGACGTCCCTGATTATTTCAGCAAGACAATGAAACCAAGACACATTCTGCTCCTGTTACAACAGCGTGGCTCCGTAGTAGAAGAGTGCAGCTACTAGACTGACCTGCCTGCAGTCCAGACCTGTCTCCCATTGAAAATGTGTGGAACATTATGAAGAACAAAACACAACAACAGAGACTTTGGGACTGTTGATAAACTGAA
Source organism: Thalassoma bifasciatum (assembly GCA_008086565.1). Classification (NCBI taxonomy): domain Eukaryota; kingdom Metazoa; phylum Chordata; class Actinopteri; order Labriformes; family Labridae; genus Thalassoma; species Thalassoma bifasciatum. The sequence goes on from RPOG01000539.1 coordinate 88,584, forward strand.
GTTGTTCATCAACAAGAATGTGAAAGAATTCCAGCTCCAAAGCTTCAACAATTAGTGTCCTCAGTTCACAAACACTGAACCAGTTAAAGGAAAGAGGAGGAGACAAGTTTATCAGTTTGAACAATAAATATCTTGTCTTTGTCGTAGATTTAGTGGAGTTTAGGGTTTTTTTTCTCACCATCTCATTGAAGGTGGGGTTCCTGGTTTTCCTGGAGATCTTGGTTTTGCGTTTGGAGGTTTTGTGAGGATCTGGGAGCAGGTAAGTTTTCACATACGGGTTTGGATCCGTCCCGTCCTCAGAAACCTTAAAGCAGCAAAGGGAAGGAAAGTTTTAGAGCAGAAGGAGACGTAAAGTGATGTAAAGTGATGAAAGAGGTTTGTGTTTACCAGGTCTCTGATGTGCATGACCATGATGAAGAGGTTACTGTTCCTGTAGGAGATGGAGAGTTTCACTTCTCCCTCCACACGTCCAGAGGTCGGACTGAGAGGAGGCTCTGCAGCAAACACACACCACGGTCAGCGTCACAGACGAGAAACCAACAGAAAAGACAAATACTGAGCTCAGATCCTCACCGGGAGCTTTGGCGGTGGCGTCTAAACCTTCCGTCTTGTCGTCTCGTGCGATTGGATGATAGAAAGTGTAGATCAGGTCACACTGGAGTCAGGAAAGAAAACGTTAAGGCTGAACCATTTCAGAAAAAGATCTAACTGCGATTTCTGGCAGATACAGCGATTTCAAGTGGATTCACGATTTTCTTTAAATCAAACTTTAGTTCAGTTTTCACAATTTACAGCAACATTTACAAACTTGACAGAAAATTACATCAAACCATTGAAACATCAAAAGCTTTTACTCTAATGTGAGGATGAAAATAAAAACTGAAGGTAAGAATTTTTTCTGACTTTGAGATAAAAGGTCAATATTTTAATATGAAAAGTGAAAATTTTGAGGAACAAAGACAAAATTCTGAGACAAAAAGTCAAGAATTTGAGATGAAACTTCTTAAGTTTAAGAAATCAGTTTATGCGAAAAAAGTCCAAACTTTCTCATTTAAGGTCAAAATTTTAAGATGAAAAAAGTCTAAGATAAAAAGTCTATGTCAGTGATTCCCAACCTGTGGGTCGTGGCCCCATGGTGGGCCTCAAAGGTGTTGGAAGTGGGCCACCAAATCATTTCTAAAAACTATAATTTTTATGAGTGTCTGTGAGTGGGGATGTAATTACATAAAGATAAAACAAACAATATTTTTTTAATGTGGAAAAAAGGCAGGAAAAACATAGAATAGAGTTTTTTTTTTCTTTTTCTTTTATGTTCTACCCACTTGAGTGTGAGCGACCGGTTGATTTTCTGCAAATTTTCAAGGAGGACATGAGAATCAAGGTGACGCTGATGAACTTCTCTCTTCTTTCCATTCTGTTAATGATTGTTGTAGGTTATGAAACTTGAAAATCTGACAATACTGCGACGTTTTTCAGGTTTTGGATTGGACAAATTGTTAATAAATGCCAGTCATTTTTAAAGTTAGTGTTATTTTTCTTTTTTACCCCAGCAGGTTTGATATCCTGTGGGTTAAACATGTTCAAATTTTCATGTATATATAAAAAAATTGCCCCAAAAAGGCATTATATGGCCACTGTATTTCAGGGATTGCAGTTGGGCCGGGAAAATGTTTGGGACTTTAAAGTTGGCCCTGAGTTGGGAAAGGTTGGGAACCACTGCTCTATGTTTTGAAATTAAGGGAATTTTTGAATTTTTGATATAGAAAGTCAAAATTCCAGGATCTAAGTCGGAATGATGAGAAATAAATACGGAGGCAAAAAAAAAAAGAAGATTTTTTGATAAGTTGTCAAATTTTGACTCTTCTCAAAACCGAACACCCATTCCTGCTTTTTCTAAACCGGACTTTTTAAATTGTATTTTTAGTTTTAAAAACTGAAGAACAGAAAGAGCTATCTTTGACTCTTAACTTTTAAAAATGATGTAGTGCAACATATGCTTAATTGTGTCAAGTTAAATAAAATAAAATCAACAACAATCCCAAAGAAAAAAGGATTTTTCCAACAGTCTCACACTCAAAGACAGGTGTGTGTGAAACAGCTGATATAACAGATCCTGGGTCAGTCAGGAGCAGGAAAAAATCACAGCTTTAACGATCACAAGATCACCATGTTTGAAATTGAGATTTCGATCAAAACACTATAAATTGTTCAGCCCTAGAAAACGTCCTTCAGTAACTCTCTGAGTGTTTACAGGTGTGTTTACCTGGTTGACCTCTGCAGAACTCCTCATCAGGTTGTGGACGTAGTTATTCAGCTCAAACTTCCTCTTGGCTGCAACTTCTTTGATGTGTGTGCGTCCGAGCACCATTTTATTAGGGAAACTACACAGGAGGAGAAAAAGCAGGTTATTCATGAGTCTCCTGAAGAGGAGAAACTCTTTGGTTTAATTCAGTCACAGAGAAAAACTGAAGGAATGAGGAGAAATGACTGTCAACGGGAACAGCTTTATTTCCTTAAATCCTTATCCTGGAAGTATATGGGTCAATGAGGTGACGTCCCCTCTTTTTGTGTCTGAGTGTAATATTTCCTTCCATCATGAATTGAGTATTTCATCACATGTATTTCTTTATGAACCTTACAGGAAGCTCACAAACTTGGATCATGATTAATTTATGCACTGCTGTTGTCTCATCTAACCCATTTCTTTGTACCTTTTTATTTATTTATTCATTTATTAGAGTATGTGTGCACATATCTGTATGGATGTATAAATGTTTATATTGTTTTTTTCCCTTTCTTATTTCTGCCAGATTTGGGGATCAAAAACTGTATTTTAAAAAATGAAATTATTATTCTGTGAGACTGTGACACGACTGCAAGAGTCAAAGAAATTTATATAAAATAAATAACTTAAAATTTTTGATAATACAGATTCTTTAAACATATTGAAAATAGTATGAAAATATAAGAAATATACATTAAAAAAAGTCTTCAATCATCTTTTCTGAAAGCCTCCAACTATGACTCGGGCAAAAACACGATTAGACTCGTCCCTAAAAAAGAAACTGATATGTGGAGTAAAGGTGGCTGTTTAAAGAGGGGGTACTTTGCTCTTTTACTCTTTATTTTGTCCCTCTGTTGCTCCCGTAGCATCTTAACAGCTTGAAAACATCTCCATTTTTCTCTCTCAGTGTTTTAGAAAACTTTTATTTCAGCCTCCGTCTGAAAATCTTTGTTTTAGTTTCTGTCTCTTTAAGGCTCCTGCTCCTTAAACCCCCTTCACTCTGATTGGCCGAGCCCTCTGAGGAGGATCTCCTGAGATCTTGTGCTTTTTTTTGTAGTGTTTTGATCAGTTTACAGGCAGATTCAGGGTTTTATTCTGCACATGCTCAGTCTGAACGTCCAGGATATTCATGTTTGAATACCAGAAATAAAAACACCCCCTCTTTAAAGCTCCCAGCATGCCTCTGGTCTGTGCTGTGGTTGTGGTCTTACCTGGGGAGTTTCCACAGAGGGAAGAGGATGGTGAGTTTGTTGTGAAGCTCCTGAAACTCGTCAAAAGTGCGGAAGACGAACTGCGGCTCGGTCTGACCTTCTCTCATCAGCCTGACCACGTACGTCTGCGCGGAGAGAAGGTTTGTTATCCAACAGACGAG
>RPOG01000539.1:96974-134474 GCA_008086565.1 Thalassoma bifasciatum
ACAAAAACACAAAGATGTAAAGACACAAAGACAAAAACACAAAGATGTAAAGACAAAAACACAAAGACATAAAAACACAAAGACAAAAACAAAAACAAAGACAAAAACACAAAGACAAAAACACAAAGATGCAAAGACACAAAGACAAAAACACAAAGACACAAAGACATAAAAACACAAAGAAGCAAAGACAAAAACAAAGACACAAAAACACAAAGATGTAAAGACACAAAGACAAAAACACAAAGATGTAAAGACAAAAACACAAAGACATAAAAACACAAAGACAAAAACAAAGACAAAAACACAAAGACAAAAACACAAAGATGCAAAGACACAAAGACAAAAACACAAAGACACAAAGACATAAAAACACAAAGAAGCAAAGACACAAAGACAAAAACAAAGACACAAAAACACAAAGATGTAAAGACACAAAGACAAAAACACAAAGATGTAAAGACAAAAACACAAAGACATAAAAACACGAAGACAAAAACAAAAACAAAGACAAAAACACAAAAATGTAAAGACAAAAACACAAAGACATAAAAACACAAAGNTGTCTTTGTATCTTTGTGTCTTTTTTTTGTCTTTGTGTTTTTGTATCTTTGTGTTTTTGTCTAAGTGTCTCTGTGTTTTTGTCTTTGTGTTTTTGAGTCTTTGTGTTTTTTTTGTCTTTGTGTTTTTGTCTTTATGTCTTTGTATCTTTGTGTCTTTTTGTTTTTGTGTCATTGTGTTTTTGTCTTAGTGTCTTTGTTTTTGTCTTGTTGTTTTTGTCTCTGTGTGTCTATGTGTTTTTTAATCTTTGTGTTTTTGTGTCTTTGTTTTTGTCTTTGTTTTTGTATCTTTGTATTTTCTTATCTTTGTATCTTTGTATCTTTGTGTCTTTGTGTCTGGTACCAGCGACAGCAGGTTGAGGAAAAGTCCGGAGTGTTTGCGTATGAGGTTGTAGGCCTGACAGCACAGATCCACGAAGAGCTGGAAGCGGCTGGTTGGACGCTCGCCGCCGTTGATGACGTACGCCATGTCAGAGGTCAGAACGAACGGAGCTCGGTCCCTGATGGGAAAAAAAAAAAATCAAATCAAAATCCACGTCGTGATTGAAGGTCAGATTTTCAACGACTTCTTTCTGTTTCTAAATCAGCAGGAAGTTGTAGTTTCCTAAAGAGACGATGATCTAAAGATGTGAAAACGACCTCTTGAAGCTGCCGAACATCTGCGCGTGTCCCAGGAACTTCCCGAAGTCGATGTGGAACATGTGACCCGTGGAGCGCAGCATGATGTTGTCGTTATGACGATCACAGATGCCCAGAACGTAAGTGGCCACGCAGCATCCTGCACACGAGTAGATGAAGTTTTCTGAGGCCTGAGAAGAAGAAAAGAAAAGAAGAGGAGGCGTCAGTCGGGCTGAACCATTTATCGTTTTCTGATCGAAATCTCAATTTCAAACATGGTGATCATGTGATCGTTAAAGCTGTGATTTTTTCTGCTCCTGACTGACCCAGGATCTGTTATATCAGCTGTTTCACACACACCTGTCTTTGAGTGAGAGACTGTTGGAAAAATACTTTTTCCTTTGGATTGTTGTTGATTTTATTTTATTTAACTTGACACAATTAAGGATATTTTGCGCTACATCATTTATAAAAGTTAAGAGTCAAAGATAGCTCTTTCTGTTCTTTAGTTTTTAAAACTAAAAATACAATTTAAAAAGTCCGGTTTAGAAAAAGCAGGAATAATTTTTAGACTCAAGGTTTTGAGAAGAGTCAAAATTCAACAACTTATCGAAAAATCTTCTTTTTACATTTTTAAGTGAAATAACCTCAATTTTTGTAGAAAAAAAAGTATTATTTTTTCCGTGCACACACAAACCTGACACCTCGGGCTGAACGGTTTTAGAAAAAGATCTAATTGCGATTTTTCTGGCAGATTCAGCGATTTCAATTCAATTAACGATTTTCTTTAAATCAAACTTTAGTGAAGTTTTCACAATGTACAGTAACATTTACAAACTTGACAGAAAATTACATCAAACCATTGAAACATCAAAAGCTTTTACTCTAATGTGAGGATGAAAATAAAAACTGAAGGTAAGAATTGTTTCAAACTTTGAGAAAAAAGGTCAATATTTTAATATGAAAAGTGGAAATTTTGAGAAATAAAGACAAAACTCTAAGAAAAAAGTCAATATCTTTCATTGTTTAAGAAATTAATTTAACGTTATGCAAAAAAAAGTCCAAACTTTCTCATTTAAGGTCAAAATTTTAAGACGATAAAAGTCTAAGATAAAAAGTCTATGTTTTGAAATAAAGGCAATGTTTGAGATAAAAAGTTGAAATTTTGATATAAAAAGTTAAAATTCTAAGATTTAAGTCAAAATTATACGAAATAAATACAAAATTAAAGGATAAAAGGCAAATTTTTCTTTAGATAAAAAGTTGAATTTTGACTTTTCTCAAAACCCCAAGTCTAAAACCTATTCCTGCTTTTCCTTAACTGACTTTTTTTTTTTTTAAGATATTTTTTGGGCTTTTCTGCCTTTAATTGGATAGTGGAGGACAGTGGATAGAGTATGAAAGGGGGAGAGAGTGGGGAATGACATGCGGGAAACAGGCCACAGGTGGGAATTGAACCCGGGCCACCCGCTCGAGGGCGAACCTCATGGTTCACGGCCAGATCCACTAGGCCATCTGCGCCCAACACTGACTTTTTAAATTGTATTTTTAGTTATAAAAACTGAAGAACAGAAAGAGCTATCTTTGACTCTTAACTTTTAAAAATGATGTAGCGCAAAATATCCTTGATTGTGTCAAGTTAAATAAAGTAAAATACGAAACAATTCAAAACAAAATTCATCAATCCCAAAGAAAAAAGTATTTTTCCAACAGTCTCACACTCAAAGACAGGTGTGTGTGAAACAGCTGATATAACAGATCCTGGGTCAGTCAGGAGCAGGAAAAAATCACAGCTTTAACGATCACATGATCACCATGTTTGAAATTGTGATTTCAATCAAAAAACGATAAAAAGTCAAAATTTTGCAGAAAAAGTGGACATTTTTGGATAAAAAGTGGACATTTTTGCATAAAAAGTCAAAACTTTGCATAAAAAGATAAGTTGTCACATTTTGACTCTTCTCAAAACCGAACACCTATTCCTGCTTTTTCTAAACCGGACTTTTTAAATTGTATTTTTAGTTTTAAAAACTGAAGAACAGAAAGAGCTATCTTTGACTCTTAACTTTTGAAAACGATGTCGTGCAAAATATCCTTAATTGTGTCAAGTTGAATAAAATAAAATCAACAACAATCTCGAGGAAAAAAGTATTTTTCCAACAGTCTCTCACTCAAAGACAGGTGTGTGTGAAACAGCTGATATAACAGATCCTGGGTCAGTCAATAAATGGTTCAGCCCTCGCGTTTACCTTCTCGTACTCGTCCTCAGCTGGGTTGTATTTGCGGAGCCACTCGGCCAAAGGTTTGTCTTTGAAGGAGCCGGTGACGCCGTACTCCACCTGGATCTTTCTCAGGGTGTCGGAGGACGGCACCAGCTCCACCATCCCTGAAAAATTAAACCACAAAAAAACACAAAACACAGCTTCAGGGAACAGAAACAAACTACAGGAGAAAAGTTGAGTTCTGTTCAGAAAATATTCTGCAACCAACTTCTTCTTCTTCCTGATAATTTAAATCAAATCCTTCCCCTGGCTTCAGTGTTTTTTAAATCCGAGTGAATATTAAAAAAAAGTTTCTCTGTGCTTTCCACAAACATGCTGCAAGTTTCCTACTTTATGCAACCTGTACAGGATCAGTCTGAATTTATAGAACCAAACAATATTTAATAAAGTAAATCGTCAAGAGAGATTCAAGAGAAGCTTCTACCATCACAGAAATATAAAAGATGAGACACGTCTGTTAGCGCTGTAGCAGCCATCTTAGTGAGGGCAACTTTCCCTTTAAAGTCAATGCAGGAACATTAAAATAAATCATAACTTATTTGTTATTCAACCGAACACGTGCTATTAAAACAGAGCATTTGGACAATAAAATCCAAATGAATAAATGAAGAAGTCTCACACACTGACCAAACTTCCAAAGTGATTAAATGCAACGTTTTGGTCAAAGATTTGCTTGAAAAAGATCTGTAACAGTGTGTGGGAATTCTTAATTTATTCATAAGTTATTTCAAGACAAAAATGAGATCTGAATTCCTCGTAACAACTCCAAAAAAATCTGCCGATGGGGTAGGAAAGTAGTTTCAAGCATCAAGACAACATTATCCTACTGTCAAGAAACTTAACGAGACACCTTTTCTTATTCCATTGGCAGATTTTATGACTTTTTACAAGCAAAAAACTTGAAATAAGACCAGGGTACCTGCAGGTTTCAGTCAAATTTAAGACTTTTTAAGACTTTTTAATGCCACTTTGAATGAAATTTAAGACCAGAAACACATATATATGGTTGATGTTTGGAGGATCCTGCTGCATTACAACCAAATCATAACGTTTATCACTTAATGAGACTCATTCAAGTTTAATTTTTGACTGTTTATTGAACATAAAGTTGCTCATTGGTTAATATCTGTATGTAAAAGTGCAAACAGTAACTCATAGTCATTGACCGCCTGGTTAGGATGCAGATAACGATTTACATCAGCAGCTTTTAAGACAGTTTTTATTCTAAATCTCCTTCTTGAAAAGTCCCACAAAAAAAAAAAAATCAATAAAACACAAAATCTAAGACCTTTGAGTTATTTATTTGAGACCAGAGTAAAACATTTTAATGAATTTTCAGGACTTTTTAGGGATTTTTAGGACCCTGAAAGACATTTTTCTGGACTTGTTGGAAGAATAATAAGATAAAGTTTACTAAAAATAAGACTTAAACACCTGCTTAGGTTTCAGTTTGTGCAGTAAAATCTAAAGTGTGAGCTCCGTTACCTTTGTCTTTGCCGGTGGAGATGCATTTGAAGTTGACGATGCGAAGGTCGAGTCCTTCCTGAAGCCAGATCCGATCCATGATCCGGATCATCTGAAGAGCCAGCATGTCCTGCCTCAGGTCCTCCCCCACCTGACACACACACACACACACACACACACACACACACACACACACACACACACACACACACACAGAAACAAACAAACAGGGAGAGAAATCACAACAACAAGTTTCAGGTCAGTGTCAGTTTCCTCCACCAGGGGGCGCAGCAGCGTTCTTCTCAGCAGCTCCTGATGATGTAAGCGGCGCCGACTGAGCAGGTTAAACTTTAACGAGCAGCACGTGAGAAAAAAACACTTTTAGCTCGTTTCACCTTGAACATCACATTGATCTCTTCTCCCAGAGGGTCGGCGTTGACCAGAGCCAGCTTCAGGGGGACGGCGTTAGAGTTGAAGAAGGAGCAGGCCTACACACACACACACACACACACACACACACACACACACACACACACAGATGATGTCATCTCTGCACCACAACATGCTGTTATGTTGTTTTTTAAGCTTCGGCTTTTCAGCAGGATACAATCTTCGCTTCCTTTACTCCTTTCTACCAATTATCTACCCGGGGAGTTTTTCACAGACCAGAAAACATCATATGTGTGTGTGTGTGTGTGTGTGTGTGTGTGTGTGTGTGTGATGGTTTGACTTTTTTAAAGATCAGATGAGTGAAAGGTTTGTTTCTTTTTCAGATGATATAACATTTATTTATTCCTGACTGAGGAGAGTGTGTGTGAGTGTTTTCTCTGATGAATAAACGTCGTAAATATTCAAACGTCTCTTCAGACTCGTGTGTAAATGTAGAAACTACACGTGACGGCGTCTGAACCACAGAAACTTCTATAAGAATCTTTTCCTCTTTCTGCACCAACAGTTTGTTCAGGGTTTGTTTTTTAAAAACAGGTTTACATGCGCAACAGATACTTCGTTTTTTTTATTCTGACCAAAAAAACCATCACAGACTCATGAAGAAGTTTTCTGTTCATAATGAAGTTTTTTCAGTCTTAATTTAAGACTAAATCTGCAAAAACGGAAATCTAAGCAAGTCATTCTGTCTTATTTGTTGTAAAAATTGTCTTATTTTTCTTGGTTTGAGCCACATTCACCAGACCAGGTCATAAAAATGTCTTATTTCAAGTTTTTAAAAGACAGAAAAAATCTGCCAATGGGATAAGAAGAATTTTCTCCTGAAGTTTCTTGAAACTATAAAGATGTCTTGATACAAAAAACTTTTTTCTGATGTGATGAGACGTGATTTTAATTCCTGTGCAAAGCGACCACAGTTCCTCTGATTATATGAATCTGGTCTGAGTCGGTATCTTTTTAATTTTGTGTTGTTATATTCTTGTCCTGATCATTTTCTGTTCAAAAATGCTTCAGACAGCGTTGGATTTCTAAACAAAAGGTTTTTAACAGCTCTTTGGAGTTGAAGGAGACTCGCTACGCGCCCCTATGTCACCGGTAAACAGGCTCTTTTCTCATCTTCTTTTGCTCAGAATCAGCGATTTATCACAGGAAACTGACACGACTTCGTTTTCTTTTGACCCCGCAGCTCCAGTGTTTCAGACGCTGAGCGTCTACAGAATTCACTGCGGAAGTAGAAAGTGGGTTGTTCCACTGCGTGAAACTGGACATTCATTGGTTAAATACTGAGCTTGGTCCCGCCCATCAGCTCAGCTTCTATGAGGGTCTATGGGGCAGTGGGCGGGGCCTGACAGTCGGCTTCTGCATGATGATTGGATGATCTGTCTGAGTCTGGATAAAACATTCTTTGCAAACTCTAAAACTCTAAAAATTGAATGTCAGTTATTGTAAATGGAAATTAAAAATACAGTGGCATTATTTTATGCTTCAACCTTTTTAAATAAAACATTCTTTGCAAATAAAAAGAATTTTAAAGCTGTTGAGAAATGTAAAAAACTTTTGTCCCGTAATTTTCACCTTGTCAAATGTCAGGGTGGTGCAACCGTAACATTAGACTTTTATTTTAAAGTGAAGAGAATAAAACAGGAAACAGGAAACTGCATCAGCCAGAGGAGCCCAAATGACATTTGTGACCAAGTGGAAAAGTTTGTAGATTTNAATAATGTGAAATGTTATTTTAACATCAAATTATTTATCTTATTCACAAATAAAAGAAATGAAACACACAAAATGAAAATGTATGAGTCACTACAGACACTTGAGAGATACTTGCCAATAATTTCACACAGAAAAAATAACAGGAACATATAAATATATTTTCATATATTTGGTTGCACCACCTGACATTTTTGGGTGCTCAAATTAAAAATACTAAAAAATTATGAACCTAAAAACTTTGAAATGTTGGTCAACTACTGAAATCTGTTAGAAAACATAATTCTTCTCTCAGAAATAAGTTTTTATCCATTTTCAAAGAACTTTTTAAAAATACGTTTTAGACCCTCTTTTTGTCATTGACCCAAATACGACTAGAAGCTCAGGCTGTGACTATGTGGCTGCAGTGGAAGCTGGTAAAAGTGCGCAGCGCTGACGTTTTGTGGCACACGTGTTTTGAGTGATTTGGGGGTTACACATGAAGGGGGCAAACTGACGTCTGGCAAAAAGTGTCCCCCCCTAAACTGACGCCTATGGTTAAAAGTGTAAACAGCGTTGTGTGAAAAACAAAGAAATCCTGGTTTTTAGTTTGTCACCTTGATGTTGAGCTCCTTTGCCACCAGACTGGGGCTGAGCGGGAGTCTGCAGCTGTTCCTCTGGAAGAAGTTCTGCACGTTCTCCAGCCCCTCCTGCAGCGCCACCTGAACACACACACACACAGACGTCACACACACACACACACACACACACACACAGGCGTGGTGCTGGATCTGAGGGTAAACCTGACACTGACCTGCCGCGTGGACCCCCCCGCCTGCCTGACCCTCTCTGCCACGGCCCCCAGCAGCGTCACCAGGTTGGTCTGTTTCTCCAGCTCCGCCCTCAGTTTGGCGCCGCACAGACACAGCAGGGCGCCAAGCACGCGCTCGTAACGCTGCCCCCACGCCGGGTCCTGCACCGCGTCCTTCAGAAGCCTGAAGACAGCGAACGCATCATCAGGAAACAGACGAGGAACATGAACGCGGCGCTGGACGAACCGACTCAGAGTCTTCATCGAAAAATCTTCATGTTGTGATTGAAGCAGCTGAAGCTTCAAACATTCACTGAAATAAACTTTTACTGTCAGATAAATGTTGATTTTCTCACTCCAGCTCTTATCAGACTTTAACACTTTTCTCAAACTCCTGCTGCTGTTTCAAAGTTTCAGGGCTTTTTGATATAATGTAGTGTCGACAATCGGTGACAATGGATAAAAAGAACATTATTTCATGTAGTAGGTTATATATGTGTGGGTATGTATCTGTATATGTGTGTATATGTATGTATGTATATATATATTTGTTTATGTGTATATGTAAATATGTATATATAAGTATTTATGTATGTATATGTGTGTATGTATACCACTTTTCATCACTTATTTCACCATTTACTTTCTGAATTTTTTTAAGTTTCCTCCAATTTTTTCTTGCTTATTTTTGCTGCTTTGAGTCCATTTGAGTTACTTTCTTTACTCTTTTTTGCCACTTTAGGATCATTTGTTGATACTTTTTGAGTATTTCCAGGTTTTATCCAATTTAAATGCCAATTTTGTTGCTTTTTTGGCATTTTTACTTCCTCAAACTAAGTTTAATTTCTCCTCTTTGCTGTTTTTGCCTCTTTTCTCCACTTGTATAGTTACTTTTATAAAGGTAGTTTTTAACAGTTTGTCTCTTTGGTTGAGTAACTCTGGTGTAGAACAGAAAACTGTTAAAACTGAAGCTGATATTCTGACACATTTATAGAAATATTAAAGTGGCTGAGGTTAGAATATTACAGGGGGACAGATTTAATTTAATTTGTGATTGAATCGTGATGCTGACACTGACCAGTAGAGGTAGTGTGCGATGTTGATGTTTCCTTGAGCTCTGGACAGCAGGAACATGACGAGGGAGCTTTTTAGGTGACACTCGAACTTTAACGCCTGGAAGAAGCAGAGGAGAGGATGATGCTGAGAGAAAGAGAGAAAGAAAGGAGGAGAGGATGATGCTGAGAGAAAGAGAGAAAGATGGGAGGAGAGGATGATGCTGAGAGAAAGAGAGAAAGATGGGAGGAGAGGATGATGCTGAGAGAAAGAGAGAAAGAAAGGAGGAGAGGATGATGCTGAGAGAAAGAGAGAAAGANCTGAAGCTGATATTCTGACACATTTATAGAAATATTAAAGTGGCTGAGGTTAGAATATTACAGGGGGACAGATCCAGATTTAATTTTATTTGTGATTGAATCGTGATGCTGACACTGACCAGTAGAGGTAGTGTGCGATGTTGATGTTTCCTTGAGCTCTGGACAGCAGGAACATGACGAGGGAGCTTTTTAGGTGACACTCGAACTTTAACGCCTGGAAGAAGCAGAGGAGAGGATGATGCTGAGAGAAAGAGAGAAAGAAAGGAGGAGAGGATGATGCTGAGAGAAAGAGAGAAAGATGGGAGGAGAGGATGATGCTGAGAGAAAGAGAGAAAGATGGGAGGAGAGGATGATGCTGAGAGAAAGAGAGAAAGAAAAGAGGAGAGGATGATGCTGAGAGAAAGAGAGAAAGAAAGGAGGAGAGGATGATGCTGAGAGAAAGAGAGAAAGAAAGGAGGAGAGGATGATGCTGAGAGAAAGAGAGAAAGATGGGAGGAGAGGATGATGCTGAGAGAAAGAGAGAAAGAAAGGAGGAGAGGATGATGCTGAGAGAAAGAGAGAAAGAAAGGAGGAGAGGAAGATGCTGAGAGAAAGAGAGAAAGAGGATGATGCTGAGAGAAAGAGAGAAAGAAAGGAGTAGAGGATGATGCTGAGAGAAAGAGAGAAAGAAAGGAGGAGAGGATGATGCTGAGAGAAAGAGAGAAAGATGGGAGGAGAGGATGATGCTGAGAGAAAGAGAGAAAGAAAGGAGGAGATAAAGAGGTGAAGGTGTGTTCTCACCTGAACTAACTGAGGCAGGTAATCAGCCAGTTCATCATCACTGCTCTTCCTGATCCAGCTGACGGCCACGCTCCTCACCTCAGTGTCTGCAAACCTGCACACACACACACACACACACACACACACACACACACACACACACACACACACACACACACATAGTTCAGAGTGTCTTTCACGCTGGAGGAAAAAGTAAACTGACCAGATTGATCTCATAAACTAACAAAAACAAATTTGTAAGCTAACGAGAATGAAGTCATGAATTTGAGCATAAACAACAACAAGAACGCGCCCGAGATCATTCTCCAAGTTAACGACTCTACTCACGTAAGTTTGAAACTTTGATCTTGTAACTTTACAACTTTAATCTCATAAATTTATGACTTTGTTCTTATGAATTAACTACATTATTCTTGTTACTTGACTATTCCATTCTTGTAACTTTACGACTTTGATCTTGAAACTTTACGACTTTATTCTTATAGATTTATGACTTCTTTAGTTTAACTTTACGTTTTTATTCTTGTAACTTAACGATTTTGATCTGGAGACTTTACAACTTTATTTTTATAAATTTATGACCTTATTCTTTTAAATTTAGGACTTTATTCTTATAAGTTACTTTATTCTCATAAATGTATGACTTTACTTTTATAGATTTACGACATTATTCTTGTAACTTTACGTTTTTGATCTTGAAACTTTACAACTTTTTTCTTATTAATTTATGACTTTTTCCTTTTAACTTTGCAATTTATTCTTGTAACTTTACAATTTTATTCTTATAAATTTATAATTTCTTTCCTTGAACTTTGCAATTTTTTCTTGTAACTTTACGATTTTATACTTGACTCTTTACGACTCAAATCTTGTTACTTTACGACTTTGATCTTGATACTTTATAACTTTATTCCTATAAATTTATGACCTTATTCTTATAAATTTATGACTTTTTTCTGTAAATTTACATCTTTATCCTCATAAATGTATGACTTTACTTTTATAAATTTACGACATTATTCTTGTAACTTTACAACTTTGATCTTGAAACTTTACAACTTCATTCTTATGAATTTATGATTTTTTTCCTTTAACTTTGCGATTTATTCTCGTTACTTTACGATTTTATTCTTGTAACTTTACAATTTTATTCTTGTAACTTTCTGACTCAGATCTTATAACATTACAACTTTATTCTCATAAATTTATGATTTCTTTACTTTAACTTTACGATTTTATTCTTGTTACTTTACAATTGTATTCTTGTAACTTTATGACTCACATCGCGTAACTTTATGACTTTGATCTTGTAACTGAACAACTTTTTTCTCATAAAGTTTTGACTTTTTGCCTTAAACTTCATGATTTCATTCTTGTTACTTCACGATTTTATTCTTGTTATTTTACAACTTAAATATTTTAATTTTACCACCCTAATCTTGTAACTTTATGACTTTATTCTCATTAATTTTCTGTCACTATTAACATTTTATAATATGTTGTTATATTTTTTGGTTTTATCTTGCAGGGAATCATTATGTGTTTGAAATTCCATGTCCAACTTTGAGTGTGTGTGTGTGTGTGTGTGTGTGTGTGTTTACTTGGACTCCAGCATCTCCAGCGCGGTGACGGGGGGCAGTGGGGCCCAGTGGTGCAGCAGTGAGTGGATGTGGGCGATACTGGCCCAGTCCCAGCTGGGAACACTGGCCAGGACTTTAGGGAGGCTGCTGGGATGATCCCTGCGACAGTGGAGACGATGATCCCACAGCAGCTGGTGGTCCGAGCGTTTCAGCCTGGACACACACACACACACACACACACACACACACACACACACACACACACACACACACACACACACACACACAGAAACACAGGAGGAGAGTGAGCAAAACTTCAGCTGAGTTTCTGTGAGAGGAAACAAATTAATACAGAAACACTGACTGAAAGAGCTTAAAGTGATGCATTCAGGGACTCCTGGTGAGCAGGGTTAACAATAATAATAATAAAAACTGACAAACGGTTTTAAACTTTCAGCAGATTGAGCCACAGACAGCCGGGATTGTGCTTTTTAAAGTTTTTATTCCATTCCTCTTTCCACGATTTACAGCTAAAAATCTCTACTTTTCTTTGTTTTAGCTGCTGTCTCTTTAAGACTTCCTTTCTTCTGATTGGACAACTTTCTGGAGGCTTGTCAGGGGGCGGAGCTATGGGCAAACCTTGGTGTTTGAGGCCCATGGGCCAGTTAGAAGATCTTAATGCGACATCAACATTTCAGCAACTCATGAAGATCTCAAAAATCAGACTCCAAAACCCTTTCCCACCTTTTCTAAACCGAACTTTTTAAATCGTGTTTTTAGTTTTAAAAACTGAAGAACAAAAAGAGCTATCTTTGACTTTTAACTTTTAAAAATGATGTAGAGCAATGTGATCAATATGTGTTGTTGTTTCAATCTTAAAGGGACTGTGAGGACTTTCTATGTGATCTTAAAAAAGTCTGATATATACAAACATGACTGAACATAATCCACAATTTAAAAAAAGGATTATTAGTTCGGGCTGAACGGTTTTAGAGAAAAATCTAATTGCGATTTTTCTGGCAGATACAGTGATTTCAATTCGATTCACGATTTTCTTTAAATCAAACTTTAGTGAAATTTTCACAATTAACAGTAACATTTACAAACTTGACAGAAAATTACATCAAACCATTGAAACATCAAAAGCTTTTACTCTAATGTGAGGATGAAAATAAAAACTGAAGGTAAGAATTGTTTCAAACTTTGAGATAAAAGGTCAATATTTTAATATGAAAAGTGGAAATTTTGTGAAATAAAGACAAAACTCAGGGACAAAAAGTCAATAAACTTCCAGAGTTTAAGAAATCAATTTAACATTATGAGAAAAAAGTCCAAACTTTCTCATTTAAGGTCAAAATTTTAAGACGATAAAAGTCTAAGATAAAAAGTCTGAGTTTTGAAATAAAAGCAATGTTTGAGATAAAAAGTTAAAATTCTAAGATCTAAGTCAAAATTATACGAAATAAATACAAAGTTATGGAATAAAAGGCAAATTTTTCTTTAGATAAATTGTTGAATTTTGACTTTTATCAAACCCAGAGTCTAAAACCTATTCCTGTTATTTCTAAACTGACTTTTTAAATTGTATTTTCAGTTTTAAAAACTGAAGAACAGAAAGAGCTATCTTTGACTCTTAACTTTTAAAAATGATGTAGTGCAAAATATCCTTAATTGTGTCAAGTTAAATAAAATAAAATCAGCAACAATCCCAAAGAAAAAATTATTTTTCCAACAGTCTCTCACTCAAAGACAGGTGTGTGTGAAACAGCTGATATAACAGATCCTGGGTCAGTCAGGAGCAGGAGAAAATCGCGGCTCTAGTTGTGAGAACGGAGGAAGATTTTTTCCATTTTTGTAGCAGTTTGTCTTTGGAACATAAAGGATCTTTTATTTTTCTCTGACGTCTCTTCGATCATATAAAGAACAAATCCTCATGAGCAGAAACCTGACGGATGTCACACTTAAAAACCCACAGAAACATCAGACTGGACCAATGAATGAGCGGCACAGAAAGCGGCGGCGCGAGCTCAGAAAGAAACAGAGCGCTCTGAATCATGGATGTTGGCGGCGTGAAGCAGATGAATCTGGCAGCAGGAGAAAAAAGGAGAAAGTTTAACGGGCTGAAGCAGCTGGAGGAGACGAGGTTCAGGTGTTTACGCAGGAACTGAGACGCTTCTTTCAAACTTCTCCTGAAGTCCAGGAGAGTCTGGGTGGTCTGAGAGCGAGTCAAAAATCTGTCTGTGAGGAGAAAAGCTGCCAAGGAATGTGAACGTTTTCAACTCTGAGAACGTTTTTTTAAATCTACGGATCAAACTGATCAAGTCTCCAAACCTTTGTCTTCAATCACACTCCAGTTTGCTCTTTAAAACTGTCACACACAAAACAAGAAACTCGATCTGATGCTAAAGTTTGTCTTTGACTCCTGCATAAAGAAGTTTGAAAGGTCTCAGTGTTTGTGTTTGTCAGTCACATCCTTCATAAACTTTTACAACTGCAGGAACGAAATCAATGATCTGATCTTTATTCTTATAAATTTACAACTTTATTCTCATAAATGTATGACTTTACTTTTATAGATATACAACATTATTCTTGTAACTTTATGAATTTGATCTTGAAACTTTACAACTTTATTCTTATTAATTTATGACTTTTTCCCTTTAACTTTACAATTTTATTCTTGTAACTTTCTGACTCAGATCTTGTAACTTAACAACTTTATTCTTATGAATTTATGATTTCTTTCCTTTAACTTTGCAATTTATTCTTGTAACTTTACGATTATATTCTTGACTCTTTACGACTCACATCTTGTAACTTTACAACTTCATTCTCATTAATTTATGACTTTTTTCCTTTAACTTAATGATTTTATTCTTGTATCTTTACAATTTATACTTGTAACTTTTCGACTCACATCACGTAACTTTATGACTTTGATCTTGTAACTTAACAACTTTTACAACTGCAGGAACAAAATCAATGATCTGATCTTTATCCTTATAAATTTATTACTTTATTCTTATAAATTTACAACTTTATTCTCATAAATGTATGACTTTACTTTTATAGATTTATTCTTGTAACTTTACAATTTTATTCTTGTAACTTTCAGACTCACATCTTGTAATTTTACAACTTTATTCTTATAAATTTATGATTTCTTTCCTTTAACTTTACGATTTTATTCTTGACTCTTTACAACTCAAATCTTGTGACTTTACGACTTTGATCTTTAAACTTTACAACTTTATTCCTATAAATTTATGACCTTATTCTTATAAATTTATGACTTTTTTCTATAAATTTACATCTTTATCCTCATAAATGTATGACTTTACTTTTATAAATTTACGACATTATTCTTGTAACTTTACAACTTTGATCTTGAAACTTTACAACTTCATTCTCATAAATTTATGACTTTATTCTCATTAATTTATGACTTTTTTCCTTTTACTTTGCGATTTATTCTTGTACCTTTACGATTTTATTCCTGTAACTTTCTGACTCACATCGCGTAACATTATGACTTTGATCTTGTAACTTAACAACTTTTACAACTGCAGGAACAAAATCGATGATGTGACTTGTAAAAAGCTGAATGTGTTTGTGATTTCTGCTCCTGTCGTACCCAAAGTTTGACGCCCTGCTGCAGATTTTCTCCAGTTTGCGCCTCAGGTCGGGATCCAGCTCCTCCAGCGGCGGCTCGGGACTCGGAGCCTCGTTCGGTCCAACGTACAAAACATCCAGAGGTGAGTTTGGGAAATCGACCTGTGACAGAAAAAAAGGCACAAAAATCCACAGTCAGGACGAGAATATTCCTCTGAAGACACCAAGAGTTAAAATTCAAAATTTATTTATCTCTTGGAGGAAAGTAAAGGCACAAAGAGAGGAAAATACTGTAAAACATGAAAAACAACCAGAGTTTGGTGACAAACTTTAAATTTGGTCCACGGCTAAAAGTCTAAAATACTAAAATTAAAAAAAGAAAAAAAAATTACCTGAATACTTAAATACTTCATAATAAAATGCTGACTTAACACTAAGGTTTTACTTTATTCTATGTGTTTTATGAATCTGCAGACTGAAAACATGGAAGCCCATTTCTGCAAGTTAGAAAAGTAGAAATGAAAACTTGGCTTCATTGATATTTTTTTTTTTTTTCCAGCACGGATTGAGAAAAAAACTCGAGATAAACAGTTGAAATAAGAAGATAAAAAAGTCAAAATTTTGCAATAACAGTCTTATAATCTCCAAATTACTACTTTTAAAATATCAAAGTTTCAATTTCTATCTTCAAATTTCTAATTTTTGAGATTGAAGGTCTGAAATTTTGACTTTTTTCCCACAAAATTTTGATCCTCAATCTTTTAAAGTCTCGAAAAATTGAATTAATCTTAAACTGTGACTTTTAATCTCATAAATTAGAATTTTTATCTAAGAATCTCAATTTTTAATCCCAAATTTTCTTTTCTGATTTCAAGCTTTTTTTATCTGAACATTTTTCATCTTAAAATTTTTGTTTTTTATCCAAAACTTCAGACTTTTTGCTGCAAATTTTTGAGCGAAATAAAAAAAATAAATCTACAAAGTGAGCTTTTCATTTTCATTTCCTAACCTGCAGAAATAGGCTTCTATAGATAGAGACAGGGACATAAATTAATTGTGTGTAGCAGTGATTAAACTACACAGTAAAAGTTTTATTTGAGGTGGATTCAGTGGCAGTGATCACAGAAACATCAGATTAAAATTATCTCTGCTGAACTTTTTCTGCTGCTGCTGCTGTTCGGTGCGTGTGAGAAAAACTTCTGTAAAACTAAGAGTCAGTAAATAAACCTGCAGCGTCTGCAGAAGTTAAAACCAGCTCTCACCTGCAGAACGATTCTCTCCGTGGGCATCCTCTTCCGGCTTCCCGTAGCGCCGGCGGCGGCTGCAGCTGCTCCCTGCGCCGACGTCCACAAACACAACAACCTGCTGCCTCTGGCCAAAACTCTGAGAAAACACCAGAAATAAAAAATATAAAAAACACAAACAACAACCAGCGAACTGAAAGATGGACGACGTGACAGCTGCTCAAAAGTGAAGCCAAAAACGCTTCCTCCTCAGATGTAAAAACTAGGGTTGAACCGTATTTAAAAACTGCATTTTTGCAAATATCGGCATTTGCCCTTTTTTTAATCTGACGACCGATAATGATCCATTTAAAAGAGTGAAGCTCAGTGAAGCCGTTGCCTCTGTCTGTAGTCACTTTTCTGCCTCCAGCATTGTCCCACCCACAACTCCGTCTGATTGGTTACACACAGAGCTACAGCACAGTAACAGCCAATCAGCAGTGAGTGTGGGACTCGCCCTGAGTCGTTCACTGCGAGATGAAAAAAGTTTCATTAGAGCGGTCGGCGCTCCGCTGAGAAGCTCCGGGGATCTATTTAATATCATCTCTTAACTTTAAAAACTCCTTTCATCTTTTTTTTCAGATTTCTTTGATCCTAAAACACTTGAAAGATAAGATAATATTTTAGTAGTTAAATTCTGGAAGACTTTAGCTGTTTTCCAAACCACCTACTACACTAGTGATGCCTACTTCTTCGGCTGAAATTCAGTATGTAGTAGGCAGTTTGTGAAAACTTGGTAGATCTGTTGTAAACTACAAGTTCCCGGATGTTTCTACTGATCCGGGAAAATTTCTCAGTCTGTAACGGACCAGTCTACCTGGCGTACTGTTTCCCACAATGCACGGCGCTAATGGCGTTTGTCAGTTTGGGGGCGCTCAGGTTGAGGTGAATTACTGACACCTACTGGAATAAATCAGCTCAACTACAACACAACAACAAAAATGTGAAACGGTCCCAGAGATAAAAGTGAAGTGACAGGAAAGAAACAGCGGTAAATCTGCTCACTTCATCATGAAAGAGCTGTTTACTTTTACCAAATTCATAAAAGCCCCTAAATCATTTATCACTTTTTATTTTACACTAACAGCCTACGTGGGTAATGAGGACGCAGTTTTTACACCAGCTGGAAAAATAAAAAGTCAGTTGGTTTCACACTGTAAAATCTGAAATCTAATAAAGTCATTTTGTCTTATTTGAAGTAAAAATTGTCTTATTGTTCTTAATTTGAGCCACATTCACCAGACCAGGTCATAAAAATGTCTTATTTCAAGTTTTTTAATTCAAAGTGAGGTGTAAATTGTTTGTAACAAGTCAAAAAAATCAGCCAATGGGATAAGACGAATTCACCCGGGAAGTTTGTTGAAATTAGAAAGATGTCTTAAACAAGAATCTTTTATCTTATCCCATTGGCTGATTTTTTTTTTAAATCATGGGATAAATGAAGTCACACTTTGAGGTTTAAAGTAAAATAATGAGATAAAAAGTCAAAATTTTAAGGTTTAACTCAAAATTTCGGGAAAAAAAGTCAAAATTCTGGGGAAAATATTTAAAATCGTGGAATAAATAAACTCAAAACAACAAGATGACAAGTCAAAATTTTGTGTTTCAGTCAAAATTTTAATGGAAAACAAAATTTTAAGTCAATCCAGTCAAAATTATGAGGATAGAAAAGTCAAGACCATGAGATTTAGAGTCATAATTATGAAGAAAAGAGTCTGAATAATGAGATAAAAAGTCAGAAATTTGAGGTAGAAAGTCAAAATACTTAGATATAAAGTCAAAACTGAGGGAAAAAGTCAAGATTGATAAATGAGCCATAAGATGAATTCACCCGGGAAGTTTCTTGAAATTAGAAAGATGTTTTAAAACAAGAATCTTTTATCTTATCCCATTGGCAGATTTTTTTTTACCTGTTACAAACAATTGATGCCTCATTTTTGTCTTAAAAAAAATTGAAATGAAACATTTTCCTGGACTTATTAGTCGACTGTGGCTCATATCAAGAATAATAAGACAAATTTTACTAAAAATAAAACATAGTGACTTGCTTAGATTTCAGTTTTTGCAGATTTATTTTTAATACACGATAACTTTTGGTGCAAGAGTAAAAATCAAATATGGTGATTTTACTGTAATAAACTTTTATACCTTTACAAATTTGATAAAATCAGGACTCTAATCTCTAAATGAATTTGTTGTTTTAATAAATAAATTAAAAATGTTCCTTGAACCACTAAAAATAATAAAAGAAACATAAAAATTCTCAAAAAAATTACAACTTCCTTCCCATGCTTAATTTCATTTATTTATTTTCCTTTGTATCTCATTAACATCTAATTTAACTTATCTACTTTTATTGCTCCTGTAACTTCTCCACTGATTGATGTGGTGAATTAATGACTGAAATGTTCTCATGGATTTATTTATGTTAAAGTTAAACATTAGAAAGTTTTTTGTAGCCTTCAAACTTCAAACAGGCTCCGCACCTGTTCAGGTTTTTCTGACGTGACCAAAGATGTGAATGAAAAAATTACGACTGAATACAAAGTTTGTAGATGAAGTGTTTACAGTCAGAGTTTTATCGTTTCAGTGCGACTGCTCTGATGGTGGAAAAAAGCATTTCTACTTTAATAAAGTAGAATTACACACTTTATTTTGTAACATGATTTAACTTTGTATCATTTAGACTTAAATTTTGCTGCATTGCAACCCTTATTTCTTACATCTGGACTTTATTCTGTAATATTACGAATCAAATCTTGGAACATAACAAGTTAAAATTATTATTTTTTAAGTAGTAGTTATAATCTCAGAGTTTTCTGTGTTAAATCTTCTGTTTTTGTGACCAGAGGAGTCAGCTGTTTTTAACAATCTGTGATTAATGAGGAACATTATTGAGTTTATTTATAGTCACATTTCATCTGTGGTCAGAAAAACAGAAAAACAGAAAATTACTTCAACAAAGACAAAAAAAAAATTCACAGACAAGAATAAAACCATGACGGGTTTGTTTTCATGTTTTTGTGTAAACACAGAGAGAAAGATCTGCTGAAGGCTGACACTAATTACAGAGTCACCGACTGATACTTGGCAGGAAGCTGCTGATTACACACACACACACACACACACACACACACACACACACACACACACACACGTCAAGTCATATTTCAGTGAGTTATAGATAAAAGTCGTACAAGAGAGTTTATATAAATTTATATTAAAGATGACGTCATGTTTGGATCTAATGGACGATTGAAGAGACTGATCCATCAAACTATGANGAGCTTGCAGTCTGTCAGAAGAGTGAGTCAGATCAGACACACACACACACACACACACACACACACACACACACACACACACACACACGTCAAGTCATATTTCAGTGAGTTATAGATAAAAGTCGTACAAGAGAGTTTATATAAATTTATATTAAAGATGACGTCATGTTTGGATCTAATGGACGATTGAAGAGACTGATCCATCAAACTATGAATGTGTGTGTGTGTGTGTGTGTGTGTGTGTGTGTGTGTGTGTGTTTTATTAATGCGTTGGTTTGCAGCTTTATAGTCCATTAACTCTGCGCTTATTTCCTGTGCTCCTGAATCCAAACATGATCCTAGCAGAGCTGTTAGCGCCCCCTACAGGCTGCAGACAGACTCAGCTGTTTTCACCATCATGTGTTCAACAAGCAGAAACTTCAGAGCTTAAATAAGTGAAACTGCAGTTCCTCCAGTGTCCACCAGAGGTGTCACTGAACATCATTCTGCTGCAGAAAAACGTGTAAAGCTCTAGAAATCAGCAGGAAAGGAAGAATTAAAGAGAGACAGAGCATCAGAAACTTTACAGAAACAGAGAAATGAAGTCAAAGAAAGTGAAGGTTTCCTAAAGACGATCAGTGACTGTCTTCAAGACTTCTCGTGACGACCGAGAATTCTGGTGGCGTTCGATGAACCGAGCGATAATTTAGAACCCTGGTAATAATTTAGAATCCTTGAAAAAATCTGTAATTTATGAAACAGTCCTACAACACTGGAATCATCTGATTCTGGAAATTCTGGAATTCAGGTGACATTTCAGTTTTTGGGTCATTGTAGAATTATGATGCTGTTCTAGGGCGATCTGCAACGTTCTAGAATTCCGGTGTCATTCCAGAACTTTGATGGTATAATGGAAAATTCTGGAAATGTTTCTGAACTCTGGAATGTTCTTTTTTTTTTTGTTTTTTTTTTTATCCAGAAACATTTCGGAATTACAAAAACTGTTTTCCCCAATAATACTGGTGTCACCCGCAAAAAAACAAAAAACAAAAAAGATATACTGAAAGTCTAGAATTTTGGTTACATTTTCAAAACTCTGAAACAGTTTCACAGGAACTCTAGAATTCTCGTGTCAATCTGGAATTCTGGGGACTTCATTCAATTCAGGAGCCACATGCTGACGTTCTAGAATTCAGGGTTCACTGTAGAATTATGATACCTGTTCTAGAGCGATCTGCAACATTCTAGAATTCCGGTGTCATTCCAGAATCCTTGGGAATAACATCGACATGAACTCTAGAATTCTCGTGTCGATCTGGAATTCTGGCGACTTCCTTGAACTTTGCTGGCATTTGAAAAAATCCTGGAAATGCGTAAGAAAATTCTGGTGACTTCCTAGAAATCTGGAGCCACATGCTGATGTTCTAGAATTCAGGGTTCACTGTAGAGTTATGATACTATTCTAGTGCAGAGGTTCCCAAACTTTTCCGCCTGTGACCCCCAAAATAGCAGCGTTAGAGACTGGTGACCCCCTGCTGTGGTACAACACTAATGGGCCAATCCAAAAACAGACAAAAACCAACAAAACCCTCCTGAGGATACTTAATTTAACTGATCGATAGAAAATTTACAGACTAATGTGCACTTTGCTGAGTTCACGGCATCAAACTTGAACAAAGAAATGTGAAAAACAGATAAAACATTTTCTGTTTGCATACTTTTATTTTATCTTTCACCCCAATTTCTGCTTTTATTCTCACAATAATGGATAAAATGTTCATGAATTGTTCATAGTTTGATTTTGGGACACATTCCACGACCCCCTATCAAAGTCTCGTGACCCCCCAAAGGGTCCCGACCCCCACTTTGGGAACCACTATTCTAGAGCGATCTGCAACATTCTACAATTCTTGTCGCAATGAAGGGTCCCAGAAAAATTCTATAAAAATCCTGGCGTCATTTGAGGATGATATATTGACATTCTAGAGTTTTTCTTTCATCTTAGAATTCTGGAGACATTCCAGAATTTTGGTGTGATTTTGAAAAATCCTAGAAATGTTCTGGAATCCGTGACCTTCAAGAAACCGAGCAACATTCTAGAATTATAAAACGGTTCCACGATTCTGGCGTCACTGCAGAAAAATTCTGAGGTTGTTGGATTTTGTGGAGCAGGTTCAGGAAATGATGGTTCATCAGAGTTTGACATCAGATGGAAACATAGAGATAAAGCAGGAAGATTTTAGAGGCTTTTATGGTCCATATGTTGATTTTTAGAACATAGTCAGACATTAAACTGCTCCATTTCAGTAAAAAAAAAAAAAAAAAAAAAGTGAGGCTGATGTTTTCGACGCTAAAGCTTGAAGTTCCTGCTCTTTTCTCTGTGACATAAACGCTGAAGATAACATCAGCTGTTTCAGTTCAGGAGGAGTTCACTGACCTTTGACCTGCTCCAGCTCGGGGCTCAGCTCCTGCTCTGATTGGTTGGGGGGTCTGTAGGGCGGGGGCTGTCTCAGAGGGGGCGGGGCCACACCTGGTTGCTGTGGAGACGAAAAACAAACAAACATAATTAATGTGAGTTTTTCACGGAGTAACTGAGTTTTACTGAGGGTGAGTTAGAGAGGGAGGGGGTGAGTGTGTGAGTGCTGCCCCCTGCTGGACTCCACAGGTGTTACAGGTGTTACAGGTGTTGCTCTGAGCTGTTAGTGTGATAAAGAAAGTAAAACCAGGAGGTGAGCTGCTGCTTCAAAATTGCGCACTGGTGCTGCCATATTTGACTTACTGCATTGAGGTTTTGGGGAAACGGATATAAAAGTAACATTGAGCCAATTTTTCTGTTACAGAAAAAAGCACTGAGATTTATTCACAAAGTTAAATTCAGAGAGCAAACAAATATTTTATTTTCTAAGTCACGATTATTAAAACTTCGAGGAATTATCGAATTACAGACACTATTAGTTATGTTTAAAGCTAAAAATAAAATACTACCAGAAGGTATCCAGAAGTTTTTTGAGTTTGCTGCATATGATGAAAATCATAGAAGGAGATTTAATTTTAGGCATCAATTTGCTC
Organism: Thalassoma bifasciatum; assembly: GCA_008086565.1. Lineage (NCBI taxonomy): Eukaryota > Metazoa > Chordata > Actinopteri > Labriformes > Labridae > Thalassoma > Thalassoma bifasciatum. The sequence goes on from RPOG01000539.1 coordinate 119,809, forward strand.
GGACAACATTGAAAGAAATGTGTATTTCAGTTGTTGGTGTTAAATTATGGAATTGACTTGAAGGGATGCAGAAATATTCTTCAATTTAAAAAAATATATAAAGAGAGACTTTTCTTAAGTTATGACCTTGAAATTTAATTTGACGCATTGTTCTTTACTTATGTTTATTTGGCTTATTCTTTTTTGGTTGTTGTTTGTTCTTTTGCTTTTTGTTTTTGTTGAAAATCTTGAAACTTGAGTTCCTTTTTTGAAGGCTCTAAGAGTCGAGGTGGAGGTGATGGTGATGAAACATTTTAAAGTTTTGTGATCAGAATAGAGGCAGCAATAAATAAGAACATTGTTCTTCCAGCTGCTCCTTTCCAGTCATGCAGAGTTTCAATGTTTAAATATGTGTAAATATGTGTAATTTATCGAATATTGTAATATTGTAAACTCTCATGTATGGGACAAATTAAAAAAAAAAAAAAAAAAACAGTCAGAAACAGCAGAAACAGCAGAAGAAGAGAAAAGTTTGGTGAGTTTTTATCCTGACTCTGCGTCTGTGAGCGAACAGGAAGAAGCTCCACTTCTTACCGCTGACGTCGTCCTCTTTGCTCTGTGTTTATTGAGGCTGGAAGACGTCAGAGACACAGGCTGAAACACACACACACACAGATCCAGATCCAGACCCTGAAAACGTTTTCTACGACGTTAAAATATCAAAATAAAGTCGTTCGTACCCGCGGCGTGGCTGACAGACTCTGGACGATGAAGACCACCGGGCTCGGAGCTGATTTGATGGCACTAACCGCCTCCTCGTGACTCGCAGCTCGCAGGTCGACACCTGAAACCTACACACACACACACACAAATCATCCTTTTGTTCTTAAAAGTTTTATCATTTTATCAAGATTTTGTTTGCATCCAGTAAAAATGCCATTAAAAAATGTTAGCTCTAGAACAGTGATTCCCAACCTGTGGTCCGTGGCCCCCTGGTGGGCCGTGAAGGTATTGCAAGTGGGCCGCCAAATCATTTCCTAAACAGTCTGATTTTACTGGAGTGTAATTTAAAAGATACAAATATACAGAATAATGTTTCAGATGTTAAAACTCAGTCACGAACTCCGTTAGGAAATTAAAAATGTTCAGATAAAACACTAAGAACGCATGTTTGTGACCACTCGCCAAAACATAACAACAATCCTATATGTAATAAAAAATATGCACTAAAACCCAAATTGTAGTAACTTGTCCAAAATGTAACAAGAGTGTGAAGCAAGAAACGCAACAAAAAGAATATATTCAAAGCCAAAATGTAATAACTGACACAAACTTTTAGTAATTTTGATTTGGGCTCAGAATCTGTTACATTATCAACCATTTACTGTATTTTGGGATTTATTAAATCTTTTAAATTACATTTCAAGCTCAGCACTTTTGTTACCTTATCGATCAGTTACTACATATCAGTACATTTTGGGTTGTTGTTACAAATGGGTTTTTAATAAGGTTGTTCGAGCTTGATTTTTAACAAAGGGCCAATATAGAAAAACAACCCAGAGTGTAATTAAAAAAATGTCATAAACCCCAAAATGTACACAACATTTGTTTCATAACATTTTGGGCTTAATACTTTAGTTACATTTCCTACAAATAATTGCATTTCGGGTTTTGTTATATATACATTTTTTTTTTTTTTTAATTACATTTTAGGCCCTTGTTAATTTTGGGTCATATTACATATTGGGCTCCAACAATCCATGTTAGAGGACTTTATTGGTGTATAAATATGTAAACATGTTCAATATCCTTTAAAACATAAGTGATTTTAACAGTTTGAGCATTATTCTGTATATTTATATCTTTATTTAATTACTGTTTTCTAAGATCACACTGTTTTGTAAATGATTTGGCGGCCCACTTGCAGTAACTTCGCAGCCCACCGGGGGGCCACGACCCACAGGTTGGGAATCGCTGCTCTAGAAGAAATGTCCCACATAGAGCTGAACGGTTTTAGAAAAAGATCTAATTGTGATTTTTCTGGCAGATTCAGCGATTTCAATCTGATTTTCTTTAAATCAAACTTTAGTGAAGTTTTCACAATTTACAGAAACATTTACAAACTTGACAGAAAATTACATCAAACCATTGAAACATCAAAAGCTTTTACTCTAATGTGAGGATGAAAATAAAAACTGAAGGTAAGAATTGTTTCAAACTTTGAGATAAAAGGTCAATATTTTAAAATGAAAAGTGGAAATTTAGAGAAATAAAGACAAAATTCTGAGACAAAAAGTCAAGATTTTGAAATGAAACTTCTTAAGTTTAAGAAATCAGTTAAAGATCATGTGAAAAAAAGTCCAAACTTTCTCATTTAAGGTCAAAATTTTTGGTATTAAAACAGTCACTGTGATACAGCTGCTTCTCCATTTTTTCCCATAAACTACAAAAATTTGAATCATAATCATACAAATAATATGAAGCCTGAAAATGAAGAAATGCAAAAGAAGCTCAGCAAGTTACAAAATATAAAAATGAAAACTAGATTAGTTGAGGTTTTTTTTTCTGCCCATTGCAAGGGGGTAAAAAAAGCAAATTAATGAGTCAAAAATAAAAACTGAAGGTAAGAATTGTGTCAAACTTTGAGATAAAAGCTCAATATTTTAATATGAAAAGTGGAAATTTTGAGAAATAAAGACAAAATTCTGAGACAAAAAGTCAATAAACTTCCAGAGTTTAAGAAATCAATTTAACATTATGTGAAAAAAGTCCAAACTTTTTCATTTAAGGTCAAAATTTTAAGATGATAAAAAGTCTAAGTTTTGAAATAAAGGCAAAGTTTGAGATAAAAAGTTGAAATTTTGATATAAAAAGTAAAAACTCTAAGATTTAAGTCAAAATTTTACAACATAAATACAAAATTATAGGATATATTATAGGTGTTTTAGATAAATAGTGTAATTTTAGGGTTGTGGGGGTCTTCACCTCCAGGATCTTGTCCCCCGTCTTCAGACACTGCGTTTTGGCGGCGGGGCTGTTCTGAAGAACCTGTTTGATGAAAATCCCCTTCAGCTCCTCGCCGTTCCTCAGACGCTTGATGACGTGGCGTCCTCCCACGATGCTCAGCCCCAGAGACTGACCCTCCTCAGGCCACACCTCCACCCTGGAGACGAGGGGGGGGGCAACAACACATCACCTGTAAACAAACACGACCACAGAGGACGAGCTGCTCACCTGAGACACACCATAAAACTGGTTTACCTGCGTGGAGGCCCCCAGTGACTGAAGGCTGGAGTCTCCTCCCCCTCCCCCTCCTCCCTCTCTGGGAGGTCACTGTAAACACACACACACAACAAGTTACACTTTATGTCCACTGTGTGCCCACCTGTGTCACTGAATATGGGTCAATGACAAAAAGAGGGTCTAACAACATACTTTTAAAAAGTTCTTTGAAAATGGATAAAAACATATTTCTGAGAGAAGAATTATGTTTTCTAACAGATTTCAGTCGTTGACCAACATTTCAAAGTTTTTAGGTTCATTATTTTTTTAGTATTTTTAATTTGAGCACCCAAAAATGTCAGGTGGCTCAACCAAATATATGAAAATATATTTATATGTTCCTGTTATTTTTTCTGTGTGAAATTATTGGCAAGTATCTCTCAAGTGTCTGTAGTGACTCATACATTTTCATTTTGTGTGTTTCATTTCTTTTATTTGTGAATAAGATAAATAATTTGATGTTAAAATAACATTTCACATTATTACATTGGTTGTACCACCTGACATGGAAATTGTTCCAGTCACCAATGAAGTGAAAAAACCTTTTTTATCAGTATTTCAGAGAAATCTACAAACTTTTCCACTTGGTCACAANAAGCATAAAATAATGCCACTGTATTTTTAATTTCCATTTACAATAACTGACATTCAATTTTTAGAGTTTAATTACTGTGGATACTTGTCAGGACGGTTGCACCACCTGACATTTTGGGGGTTTGAGGAACCAAAACACAAAAAAACATGTTATATTTTAATAGTTTAAAGATGTGTTCAAATAACACAGGTTTCATAGAATAAAGAAATACATGTGATGAAATACTCAATTCATGATGGAAGGAAATGACTCGGTAATCCTAAAACAAAGTTTCACTGAATCCCATTGTTCAAAACGTAAAATCTTTGGAATATCATGAAATTTGTACTTGTGTAGGTTTTATTCCTAACTGTTGTATTTGTTTTGTTTTTTTTTTTAGAATATCCAGCACTTTCCAAAAAAAATTTGCCCATTGAAATGAATGGAGAGGATCCGTTACCATGGAAACAGCACACTTTTTTTTCTATTCAGATTAATAAACCCGATGATGTCACACATCAAAGTCACTACACAGTGAGTAGTGAATAAGTGACCTCTGACATCATCCAGGTGAATCAGGTGAATCAGGCGTCCTACCCTCGGCTTCCTCTGATTGGCTGAGACCCTCCTGCTTGGCCCCGCCTCCTCCTCCTCTTGGTGTCAGTCATCCTGATCGACCTGTAGGAAACAGGATCAATACAGAGTCTCCATCTTTATCTGAATGTATAAATATAAAATCTGGAAATTGAAAATAAAGTCATCATTATGCATCATTTCCTGTATGCTGTTATTTTGATTTGCTCATAAAAAAAAAGCTTTGAAATCAGATTTAATTTATAAAACAACAGATAAATCTCTGTAGAAGAAGGAACAGGGAGTGAGATGCCTGTTGTTCATCATGTGACCAGCAGAGGGCGCCACAGGACTGTAAATCGAACACATCACAGGAGGATGAGGAGGTTTTAATCTGTGGACCTGTCAGGCTTCATCCACACAACCACAACTCTCAGAGCTCTGACCGCAGCACACAACCTCTGACTCACCCTCCTCCCCCTTGACTCACCCCCCTCCCCCCTGACTCACCCCCCTCCCCCCTGACCGCAGACACACACCATCAATCTGCAGCTCAGGCTCCGAGGATGGAGCTCTGAGGAAACTTTGTCTCTGTTACCTCTGTATTCTAGAAGCTTCTGTTTTATTTTCAAAACTAATTATGACTTTATATAAACATATTTAACCTCTACGACGTAAATAAAGAAAGTGTGAAGGTACTGACTCAGTGTCTGTGTCTGTGAGAGTGAGTTCAGAGTCGGCCTCGCTGTCTCTGGAGTCTGTCAGACCTGAAAACACAGAAAAAATAAGATAAGTTTAACATTTTTCCAGTTATGGAGTTCTTTTACAAGCTTGTTTTAGTCTTTATTTTGTCCCTCTGGTGTCTCCGTAGTCATACAAATATCTCTGTTTCTCTCCCTGGTGTTAAGTTAAAGTCTAATTTCCTCCTTCAAACTCTGCTCTGGCTCCTGTCTCTTTAAGAATTGATGTTAAAGTTTCTTTTTTTTCTAGTTTTTAAAGCTCTACACGGCCTTTATGCTGCAGCTCCACCAATGAGGTTCTAGAATGTTCAACATGAAGGTCAGAGAACTTTCTGCCCTTGATGATGTCACAACATGAAGGTTTAGAGAACTTTCCGCCCTTGATGATGTCACAACATGAAGGTCAGAGAACTTTCTGCCCTTGATGATGTCACAACATGAAGGTCAGAGAACTTTCTGCCCTTGATGATGTCACAACATGAAGGTTTAGAGAACTTTCTGCCCTTGATGATGTCACAACATGAAGGTTTAGAGAACTTTCTGCCCTTGATGATGTCACAACATGAAGGTCAGAGAACTTTCTGCCCTTGATGATGTCACAACATGAAGGTNAGAGAACTTTCTGCCCTTGATGATGTCACAACATGAAGGTCAGAGAACTTTCTGCCCTTGATGATGTCACAACATGAAGGCCAGAGAACTTTCTGCCCTTGATGATGTCACAACGTGAAGGTTTCGAGAACTTTCTGCCCTTGATGATGTCACAACATGAAGGTCAGAGAAACTTTCTGCCCCTTGATGATGTCACAACATGAAGGTTTAGAGAACTTTCTGCCCTTGATGATGTCACAACATGAAGGGCAGAGAACTTTCTGCCCTTGATGATGTCACAACATGAAGGTTTAGAGAACTTTCTGCCCTTGATGATGTCACAACATGAAGGTTTAGAGAACTTTCTGCCCTTGATGATGTCACAACATGAAGGCCTCAGAACTTTCTGCCCTTGATGATGTCACAACATTCCGGAACTCTCTGAGTGTTTTTAGAGGAAACTTCAGACCCTTGTTTTTACGTATCCATCTATCTTTTTATTTTTACAAAACATCAAACAGTTTTGTAAACCTCCCCTGTTACGCAGCATTATGTAATAAAACTTATTTAGAGCAGATTGTAGAATAGAAAAGTTCTTTTCTTTTTTTGACTTTCTTTTTGCATTTCCTGATCATTTTTTAAAAATACATATTTTCATTCGTTCATTCAAAGTGATAAAAGAAGATTTCAGACCGATCAGAGGATTAAAAATCACGTGTTTTTTTAAAGTTGGTGATGAATGTTGAGTCGGGGTCTCGTACCCAGGATGAGTTTTCCCACGGAGGCGATGCTCTCCTGGTCCTCCTCTCGCTCCCTGAGCTCCTCTGCTCCTCCTGCTCGTTTGGAGGAGCTGAGCTTCCACTCCTCCCAGGATGGAGGAGGTTTCCTGGGGAGGGATCCTGTGTTCTCCTCCTCCTCCTCCTCCTCCTCTTTCCTCCCCCTGTTCTCCTCCTCCACCTCCTCGTCCACAGCCATCTCCCTGCTGTCCTCCACGGGCAGGAGGAGGTCAGAGGTCAGGGAGGAGGTGGCGTAACGAGGCAGACCTCCGTCCAGGATCAGCTCCGGCTCCTCCTCCTCCGCCTCCAGCTGCAGGTGCTCAGGGGGGAGCGAGCGCTCAGCATAAACCTGAAACAGACAGAAAGAGCCAGGAGGGGGCGCTGTTAGTCACCAAAACCATAAAACACAGACAGAAACAGCCAGGAGGGGGCGCTGTTAGTCACCAAAACCATAAAACACAGACAGAAAGAGCCAGGAGGGGGCGCCGTTAGTCACCATAAACCTGAAACAGACAGAAAGAGCCAGGAGGGGGCGCTGTTAGTCACCATAAACCTGAAACAGACAGAAAGAGCCAGGAGGGGGCGCCGTTAGTGCCCAAAACCTAAAACACAGACAGAAAGAGCCAGGAGGGGGCGCCGTTAGTCACCAAAACCATAAAACACAGACGGAAAGAGCCAGGAGGGGGCGCCGTTAGTCACCAAAACACTAAAACACAGAGTTGTTTGAGTAGTTTTTTAAGGTGGTTCAATTTTTTTTTAGGTGTCAGTGATTTTTTTGTAGTAACAGTGTATTTTTTTTTTAGACATTTAAGCTTTTTTCTATTGTTAGAGTGTTATTTTACAGGTGTTTGGGTGTGTTTTGTGTCAATAGAGTATATTTAGGTGTTATCGTGTGTTTTTTCAGTTGTTCCAAGGTTTTTATTTAGGTGTTTTTTTCAGATATCAGAGTGGTTTTTTCCAGGTGTCTTAGTGTTTTTATGGTGTCTAAGTGTTTTTGTCTCCAGGTGTCTGAGTTGTCATGGTACCGTCAGGTGAGCTTAAGGTCTGAGTGTTTTCTTTTTAGGTGTCAGAGTCTTTTTCAGGTGTTTTAGATTTGTTTCCAGGTGTCTGATTTAGTTTTAAGTGTCTGACTGTTTTTTGTTTCCAGGTGATTGGGTGTTTTTTTTTCTGTTGTCTGAATGTTTTTTTCCAGGTGTCTGAGTTGTCACAGTGCTGATAGGTGAGCTAAAGGTCTGTTTAACTCCTGAGGATCCTGAAGTTTGATCCTGAAGTTTGATCCTGAAGTTTGATCCTGAAGTTTGAACCTAAAGTTTGATCCTAAAGTTTGATCCTGAAGTTTGATCCTAAAGTTTGATCCTGAAGTTTGATCCTAAAGTTTGATCCTAAAGTTTGATCCTGAAGTTTGATCCTAAAGTTTGATCTCAAAGTTTGATCCTAAAGTTTGATCCCGAAGTTTGATCCTGAAGTTTGATCCCAAAGTTTGATCCCGAAGTTTGATCCTGAAGTTTGATCCTGAAATTTGATCCTGGAGTTTGATCCTAAAGTTTGATCCCAAAGTTTGATCCTGAAGTTTGATCCTGAAGTTTGATCCTGTAGTTTGATCCCAAAGTTTGATCCTGAAGTTTGATCCTGAAGTTTGATCCTGAAGTTTGATCCTGAAGTTTGATCCTGAAGTTTGATCCTGAAGTTTGATCCCTAGGTTTGATCCCAATGTTTGATCCTGAAGTTTGATCCTGAAGTTTGATCCTTAAGTTTGATCCCAAAGTTTGATCCTGAAGTTTGATCCTGAAGTTTGATCCTAAAGTTTGATCCTGAAGTTTGATCCTGAAGTTTGANAAGTTTGATCCTGAAGTTTGATCCTGAAGTTTGATCCTGAAGTTTGATCCTGAAGTTTGAAGCGTCCTCCTTGGTTTGGTGTCTGTGAAAGCACTAAATCTGAAACTGGCCTCACTTTGAACATTAGCGTTCTTCATCTCTGAGCACATAAAGGTTCCTCCAACTCCCCAAAGAGCTTCCTCAGCAGATACTGAGGGGAAATCCTCTTCTTAACATTAGCACGCAGACATTATCCCGCCCGGGGAAATATTAATGACAACACTTAGGCTAATTTCCATCCTCCAGCTCCGGCGTCAAGGACTCTGCTCCTCTTCTTTTAATTTGGGCCCGGGAAGCCGGCCCAGCGCGGCCGTATAATGGAGGTGAGGAGCAGACGGTGGCGGCGGCGGCGGCGGGCCGCAGAGCGAGCTCATAACGCTAACAGGATGTTCTCAGACTGATGCGTGTTGGCTGTGACTGCGCCGCCTCATATTCACAAGATTTAAAGACGTCGTCTTTTAATATCTGGGCCATTAGAGGATGAGGAAGGTTCAGATGACGAGTTTAGAGTCTCTGCAGAGAACGCCACTGCGACAACCACGACCCAGACCGGCCCACTGCGGACTGAGGAGAAAGTACAGACGGCGTTTACTGAAGAACAGAAACAGGTTTATGGAGGTGGGAGCTCTGGTTTCACTGGTTTTTCACTATCTGATTTTGTTTTAAGCTCATATGAAGCTGAACTCTTTCCTTCTCTGTTTCTTTTTGACGCGTCCTGTTCGTCATTATTCACCTTTTCTGGGATTTGTTTGCTGCTTTAAAAAATGAGATGTCCATGTGGATGCATCCAATCACAGCACAGCATCACATTTTCACTCAGAACTACCCTCAATTCTGCCACAATTAAAAATAACTGTCTTGAATGTAAATATGTTTTTGGTATTATGTAGTATCAACAATAGGAGACAAGGGATAAAAATATCATTATATCATGTAGCAGGTTATATAAGTGTGGGTATGTATCTGTATATGGGTATATATGTGTGTATGTATGTATATATGCCTGTATGTATATGAAGGTGTATATGGTTATTTACCATAGAGAGAGATATAGATAAAAGTTTGGCCAAGTCGACCGTTATGAATTAAAACTGGAGAAGGGGAAATAAATACGTTTTTCTTCCTTCTACTCCTTTTTGAAAATGTAAAAGAAAGTAATCAAGTGATTTAAAGTTTGTTTTGTTTTGTTTTGAGTTAATTGCAAAGATTTTTTCTTCTTTTTTTCTTTTTTTAATTTTTATTTTTTTTATTTCATTTTTTATTATTATTATTTTTTGTTGCTTCTTTGTCTTCTTCTGATTCAACACAAAATTGCAAAGTTTCTCTGTTTAAACTCTGTTTGCTTCGTGTAATTCTTTTACATTTTTCAAAATAAACATTTTCATTCATTCATTCAATATAAGGAGTTAAGAAAATAACAAATATTTGCACTGTAGTTTCTATCCATGCTCTAAAGATCATAAAAATCTTTCTCTGTTTCTCTCCCTGGTTTTTAGTTAAAGTCTTATTTCCACCTTCAAACTCTGCTCTGGCTCCTGTCTCTTTAAGAATTGATGTTAAAGTTTCTTTTTTCTAGTTTTTAAAGGTTTTCATGAGCGCTAGAATGTTCTAGAGGTTCTAGAATGTTCAACATGAAGGTCAGAGAACTTTCTGCCCTTGATGATGTCAGTTTTTTAAGACAAAAATGAGGTGTAAATTGCTTGTAACAAGTCAAAAAAATCTGCCAATGGGATAAGACGAATTCACCCGGGAAGTTTCTTGAAATTAGAAAGATGTCTTAAAACAAGAATCTTTTATCTTATCCCATTGGCTGATTTTTTTTTTGTCTTTAAAAAACTTGAAATAAGACATTTTTATGACCTTGTCTCGTAAATGTGGCTCAAATCAAGAAGAGTAAGACAAATTTGACTGAAAATAAGACAGAATGACTTGCTTAGATTTCTGTTTGCAGTGTGTCTGAAACACTTTGTTAAAGCTACTGTCTCTTTAAGGCTCCTCGCTCCCCTTCACTCTGATTGGTCAGCCCTCTGGAGGACAGACCTTGGTGTTTGAGGCCCACTCCTCCAATATTTCATGATTAAGATCTGTTGATTAAATTATGGTGAAGAATATTTTCTCCTTTTGAAGATTCTGTTTTAAAGTCTTACGAAACTTTTGAAACTTTTATCTCGTCATCAAATAAAGAATTTGGTCTCAAAAACTCTGTGATGGTCCTGAGTTCAGGATCGAAGTTTGACGTTGGTTTTATTTGGGTTTGTGAAGGTGAAATGATGCGTTGAGCTCTGTCTCTGCTGTGTTTGGGTTCAGGAAGGTGTGAGTTAGGGCTGAAAGATTTATCGCGATTTCAAACATCACGATCATGTTTTCGCTAAAACTGCAATTTTTTTCTCCTGACTGACCAAGAATCTTTAGTTTCTGCTGTTTCACACACACACACGTGTTTAAGTGTAAAACTGTTGGGAAAAATTCATTTTTTCCTTGGGATTGTTGAATCTCATTTTTCTTATTATCACTTATTTAATTTTTTTTTTTTTAATTTTTTGTATTTTATTTATCTTTTTAACATAAAACAGTTATTTTGCACTCAATTATTTTTAAAATTTAAGAGTTAAAGATGCTCTTTTTGTTCTTCAGTTGTTAAAACTAAAAATATGATTAAAGTCCAGTTTAAAAATAAACATAGTGAGAGTTTTATTTAAAGTTCGGACTCAGTGGGGGAGTTTGACTAAGGATTAAAGAAAAGTCAAAATGTGGCTATTTATCTCAAAATCTTCTTTTCTTTTTTCAACACTTTGCCTTTTATCTATTAATGTTGTCTTTATTTCTTATAGTTTTGACTTAAATCTTAAAATTCTGACTTTTTATATCAAAATTCCCACTTTTTATATCAAATGTCTTTATTTCAAAACTTTGATGCTTAATCTCAAAAATTTGACTTTTTATCTCAGACATTTGTCTTTATCTTAAAATTTTGACCCTTAAAGTGAAAGTTTAGACTTTTTTCACAGAATGTTGGATTGATGACATGAAATTTATATTATTTTTTCTCAAAATTTTGTCTTTATTTTTCAAAATTTCCACTTTTCAACATAAATATTGACCTTTATATCTAAAAGTTAAATTCTTACCTTCATTTTCATCCATGTATTATAGTAAAAACTTTTGATGGTTTGATGTAATTCTCTGCCGGACTTTGGGAAAACTTCACTAAAGCTTGATTTAAATAAAATTGTAAATTGAATTGAGATCATAATATCTGACAGAAAAATCACAGTTAGATCTTTTTCTAAAACGCAAGTCGAAATCACACTCGCGACTCTCGTCTTTCACTATTAGTCACCTTATTGTCTGTCTCTCCTCCTATTCTCGGACTACAGAAAGAAAATGTCGTCTCAGTTTATTTTCGCCGACATTTGAGGTGCGAGGACGAGGAGCGGCACAAGACCGCTCAAGTCGCGAAACTGCGGCAGAGAAATAGGCGTGTGTAGTCTACTGAATAATGTGAGCGCAGCAGCTCCTTCCTGCAGACGTCGTCTACATATGACCTCTAAAAGTTAACGAGCTGTGGCGTGAAACGGGGGTCTCTCCGTGGTCAGCCCCGACCGCACTGTCTTTTGCTACCCCGCCATTTCGCTGTCGCGGCTGGGCCGAGTGAAATACCTGCGGTAGTCTCTGGACACCCGACACTTTTTGGGAGAAGTCGGTTTACCCGACTTATATTTTCTCCTTTATTTTCGTCTCTCTCTCTCTCTCCTGCGTCGTCGTCTTTGTCGTCCTCCTGCTCTTCTTTTTCGTCGAAGATTAAAACTACAGACAGACTACAGACAGAAAACAGAAAACAGAGAGACTAAAGACGAATTACAGACTAACTACCAAAGATTCTGGACAGAGTTCATATGACAGACTGATGACAGAGAGCAAAGAAAGTACAGACAGACTGTTAGAATATTTGGTATGTCTGTATCTTGTCTGTAGTCTGCCTGTAGTCAGTCTTTGTATAGTCTGTAGTCAGTCTTTGTAAAGTCCATAGTCAGTATTTGGTATGTCTGTATTTTGTCTGTAGTCTGTCTTTGTTAACTTTGGTCTGTCTGTAGTCTGTATTCATAAGTGTGTACTATGTCTGTGGTTGGTCTTTGGTTTGTCTGTATTTTGTGTCTTGTCTGTCTGTGGTCAGTCTTGATGAAGTCTGTAGTCCATCTTTGGTGACTGTAGTCTGTCTGTCTGTACTCTGTATTGATAAGTATGTATTGTGTCTGTAGTCCATAGTTGGTCTTTGGTATGTCTGTATCTTGTTTTTTACAGACTAACTACCAACGATTTTGGACGGAGTTCATACGACAGACTGATGACAGAGAGCAAAGAAAGTACAGACAGACTGTTAGAGTACAGCACAGCATAACACAGACTGACTACAGACAGAGTAGTGACTACAGACCGACCAAAACAGAGTAAAGAAAACAGAGAAAGACAACAGACGACTCACAAACAGACTGCAGAGTACACATGAGTAAGTACTGTACAGCACTGACGCTACAGACACAATGCTACAACGTACAGACTGACAACAGACTGATAACTGACCACACACAGATTACAGACTTAACGAAGACTGACTGCAGTTACAGGAGACTGAACACAGACTATAAACGTACTACAGACAAAGCAAATACTGATGACAGACAACAGACTTAAGAGAGACTGACTACAGACAGAAAAATACAAGATACAGACATACCAAAGACCAACTATGGACTACTGACATAAAACATACTTATGAATACTTACGACAGTCATCAAAGACAGACTACAGACAGACAACAGATCACAAACAGAATACAGACATACCAAATACTGACAACAGGAAGACTACAAACAAGATACAGACATACCAAGACCAACTATGGACTACAGACACAATACATACTTATCAATACAGAGTACAGACAGACAGACTACAGTCACCAAAGACTACAAAAAGGACTACAGACTTCATCAAGACTGACCACAGACAGACAAGACACAAAATACAGACATACCAAAGACCAACCACAGACATAGTACACACTTATGAATACAGACTACCGAGAGACCAAAGTTAACAAAGACAGACTACAGACAAAATACAGACATACCAAAGACTGACTACAGACTTTACAAATACTGACTACAGGCAGACTACAGACAAGATACAGACATACCAAAGACCAACTATGGACTACAGACCACAGACATACCACAAACTAACCAATACAGACTACAGACAGACTACAGACAGACTACAGACTAACCAATACAGACTTCATACTGACGACAGACTTATGATGAACTTTAAAATACAAAGAGACTACCGAACACAGACTGTCTACGGACTCACTACAGACATAAAGACCAACTACAGACCACAGACAACAGACAGTGTTGTTATTCACAGGTTTAACTTTCTCTCTGTGATGAACTGAAACCAGTTTCCTGCAGTTTTTGATTTTCCTCTCGTGTTTTTCCCACTGAAACAAACTGATGTGATCGACTGTAACAAAGCTCATGAGCACTGCGGTAGTACTCGCTCAGAGAACTGCAGTACAGCGTGTACTGGAGGACTTAAGTGTCCTCAGAGTACCCCCCCCCCTTTTCTCCCCCCTTTTCTCCCCCCTCTCTCCCCCTGACTCACTTAAAGAGAGAGATGCTGCTGGTTGAGCTGATAGAGCACTTTATAGCATCCAGGCGACCTGCTGAGTCAGCAACTTCAGAGGGGAGGGGGGGGGAGGGGGGGACATTAAGGAGAGGGTGAGAGAAGGTGAACGAGAGGAGAGAGGGGAGGAGATGAAAGAGAAAAGAACAAGAGATGAAAGAGAAAAGAACAAGAGATGAAAGAAAAGAAGAAAAGAAAACGCGACTTCCTGGAGAGAAATGTGAACAGAAAAGACAAGAGAATCCAGAAACAAACATCTGGATCTTTTAATCCAGAGGTTCACGACCTTTTTGGGTCACGACCCCCCCAATTTAACATGCACCGGAGTCTGAGACCCCCAGGATTTATTTAATTACTTTTAATTTTAATCAAACAAATCAAAAATCAACACGTTATAGTTGAAACCTTAAAGAAACATAGGGAAAAAAAACAGCCCGTGTTTTATTTTGAAAGTTCATGTTGCAAAACCTGAAAAAAATGAGACATAAACAAGTGTTTTATGTCTTATTTTTAGTAGAATTTCTTCTAATTCTGAATATGAGCCACATTCAACTGATAAGTCCAGAAAAAAACGTCTTTATTTGAGT
>RPOG01000539.1:136974-161256 GCA_008086565.1 Thalassoma bifasciatum
TTTCTCAAACTTGTGACTTTTTGTCTCAAATTTACACTTCATAATCTTAAAATTTTGACAATTTTCCTCAAAATTACAAACTTTTATTTCATTATCTTGACTTATAATTTAAAAAAGTGGCCTTTTTCTTCAACATTTTGTCATTTTATCTGCTCATTATTTGGCTTTTATTCCAAAAAACACAACTTTTTATCTCAAACTTTTAACTTTTCTAAAACTTGTGACTTTTTGTCTCAAATTTTCACTCCATCATCTTAAAATTTGAAGTTTAATCTCAAAATTCCAACTTTATATCTCATACTTTTGATTCTGTATCTCAACTTTTGACTTAATCGTCTTAAAATTTTGACAATTTTCCTCATTTTTGACTTTTTTTCCTCAAAATTTCAAGCTTTTATTTCATTATCTTTACTTTTAATTTTAAAAAGTGGCCTTTTTCTTCAACATTTTGTCATTTTATCTGCTCATAATTTGGCTTTTATTCCAAAAACACAACTTTTTATCTCAAACTTTTAACTTTTCTCAAACTTGTGACTTTTTGTCTCAAATTTTCACTTCATCATCTTAAAATATGAAGTTTAATCTCAAAATTCCAACTTTTTATCTCATACTTTTGATTCTGTATCTCAAATTTTGACTTTATCGTCTTAAAATTTTGACAGTTTTCCTCAAAATTACAAACTTTTGTTTCATTATCTTGACTTTAATTTTAAAAAGTGGCCTTTTTCTTCAACATTTTGTCATTTTATCTGCTCATAATTTGGCTTTTATTCCAAAAACACAACTTTTTATCCTAAAATGTCGGACTTTTTCTGACTTTTTTTCTGACCGGTCAGGTGGAGATAACTGCTGAGCATAAGAAAAAATAAATATATATCGTGTATGTATCTGGAAACAAAATGGTATTTATGGATTTGTGTGTGTTTTCGTGTATGTATATATTTATATATACTTGCAAGTGAAAGTATGCGGGTACATCTATGAATATACATCTATGAAGTAGCCCCTTACTATTTATGTTTACATTACGTTTGTTTTTGTATGTTTTGTCACTTTTGTCGTGGTTTAAATTTGTCATAATATTGGAAAAAGGTAAATAAAAAGCTATAAAAAAAAAAAATTCGGACTTTTTGACTTTCTGTAAAAACTTTTTCCTCAATATCTTGACTTAAATATCTTAAAATCCTTTTTTTCTCTCTTTGTACTTATTAATAATGATACCTGTTTACTTTTATTGTATAACACTTTGGTGTATAATTTGAGGCGTATATTGTGTAAACTACATGTTTTTTCATAGTAGTGTGTCATTTATTGAAAAAAAAAAAAAAAAGTAAACAAATCATGGAAAAAAAATCAAATAAAATCTTAAATTCTGACATTGTGTCTCAAAGTTTTGAATTTTTATGCCAAAGTTTTAACTTATTTTGGCCCAAATATAAAAAAGTTCAATGAAGCCAGTTTTTTGTTTTGTATTTTTTTCCTCCTAATGGGCTTCCATAAAAACTTCTCCCCCCTCCCTGAGTCTGATTAAACCCAAAGTCTCACCAGAGGTTTCCTGATGCCCAGGCGAACCGTCCCAGGGGGGGCGGACTTCAGGACCTCCACGGCCTCGTTCAGGGTCAGCACGTCCACCGGGGTCTGGTTCACCGACACCAGCTGGTCTCCGGGGAGCAGACCGCCGTGACGCTCCGCGGGGCTGCCGGGAACCAGGGAGCGGATCACCATCACACAGCGACCGGGGTCCACGGGGTCCTGAGACAGAAACAGGGACCAGAACGTTACACAGGGTTAGCTTCATGCTAACGTCTATGGGGAATTACATTCATATGCTAGTGGTTAGCGTACATGGATGTAACTTTCAACTTTAATCACAGAAACATGTCACAGTTATGCTTCGTAAACAAAACTGAAACCTCTGAATGTGAAAACACTAACAGGTAAATGCTTTCAAACACAACTACGGCAAGCTCAAGGTTCCAAAAAAACTCAAAGAATTACGAAAAAAAAAAAAAAAAAACATGGACATGACCTGAGACTTTTACTTACTTTTATTAATTTACACCCAGAGATGTGGGATTCAGTGACTGATTTCACATTTATTTACTCATAAACTCAATAAAAAGTTGACAAAGAAAACATTTAAAGCTTCTTTTTGTAAACAGAAAATTCACAAGAGGAGTTGATTAATTACTGAGTCATTTTTTCCCAACTCTGATTTCTATTTTTGTGTTTTTTTCAGGTTCTTTGAGGTCTGTTTTTTTTTAAAGTTACACCCAAAATTTTTCTTGCTCATTTGTTTTGCTTCAATTTTACTCACTTTTCTCTCTTTTTTTGCCACGTTAGGCCCATTTTTTCTACGTTTTGAGTATTTCTATTGCTTTTCTTTTGTGTTTATAGTTGTTGATAATATCCTATCAGCAAAAAAAATGTTATTATTATTTATTATTAAGTTTATTTTTTTGTCACTTTTTTCACCATTTTTGCTTCTTTCTGAATTTTTTTATTTTAATTTCCTCCAAAATTTTCTTACAAATTTTTGTTGCTTTTTTTCCATTTTAGTCACTTTTCACTTTTTTTTCCCTACATTTAAACCATTTTCACCATTTTTGCTTCTTTCTGAAAATTTAAAAGTTTCCTCTAAAATTTTTTTGCTTAATTTTTTTGCTTTTTTGCCACTTTTGTACTATCTTTTTGGAACTTTCTCACTATTTTCCAAGTTTACTCCCAATTTTCTTCCTAACTTTTGTTGTTTTTGCCAATTTATGGGCCATTTTTTGATTAATTCCAGGTTTTATCCCAATTTAGAGCCAATTTTTGTTGCTTTAAGGCCATTTTAGTCACTTTTGACTCTTTTTTTTGCCATTTCTTAACTATTTTTTGCTACATATCGACAATTTTCAATGTTTTCTCCCAATTTAATTACCATTTTTTTATTCTTTTGAACCATTTTTACCACCTTAAACTTACTTTGACTGCTACTACTTCTTGCTGTTTTTCACTTCTTAGTTTGTTTCTCTTACAAAATATCATTTTTTGTCACTTTTTTCACCATTTTTGCTTCTTTCTGAATTTTCTTAATGTTTCCACCAAAAACTTCCTGCAAATTTTTGTTGCTTTAAGGCCATTTAAGTCACTTTTGACTTTTTTTTTGCCATTTCTGAACTATTTTTTGCTACATATCGACTATTTTCAATGTTTTCTGCCAATTTAATTACCATTTTTTTTATTCCTTTGAACCATTTTTACCACCTTAAACTTACTTTAATTGCTACTTCTTGCTGTTTCTGTGACTATTCACTTTTTAGTTTGTTTCTCTTACAAAAGTTTATTTTTTGTCACTTTTTTCACCATTTTTGTTTCTTTCTGATTTTTTTTTTAAATTTTCTTACAAATTTCTGTTGGTTTTTGTCCATTTTAGTCTTTTTCTTTTGCTACATTTAAACCATTTTCCATATTTTCTCCCAATATAATTACCATTTTTTTATTCCTTTGAACCATTTTTACCACCTTAAACTTACTTTGATAAACTTAATTTAAAGTTTTCTCCCATTTTTTTTCCCATTTTGACACTTTTCATTGTTTTTGCCAATTTTTGATCATTTTTTGAATATTTCCAGGTTTTATCCCAATTTAAAGCCAATTTTTGTTGCTTTTTGGTCCTTTTTACTTCCTCAAACTAAGCTTTATTTTTCCTCTTTGCTGTTTTTTCCTCTTTTCTCCACTTGTATAGTTTCTTTTGTAAAGGTAGTTTTTAACAGTTTGTCTCTTTGGTTGAGTAACTCTGGTGTAGAACAGAAAACTGTATCTGATATTCAGACACATTTATAGAAATATTTCACAGTCTGACGTTAGAATAATGCAGGAGGAGACGGACCATGATGCTCCTGGTCTCAGAGAAACAGGCAGGGGGAGACAGAGACCAGAGAAATGTGAGGAAAAAACATCTGAAGCAGCACAAACACAGAGAGGAAGCTTCAGCTCATAATCACATCAACCTGCAGTCAGGAGGTCAAAGGTCAAACACGAGCAGGATCAGAGAGGAGTGAAGTGAAGGCGTCAGATGTGATTGGTCAGCAGAGAGAGAGGAAGTTAGAGACTTTTAAAAAACCATTTCATGCCCTGACAGAGACACTCAGCGCTGATGTGAACTTCCTCCACCGTCAGCAGCAGAAAAAACAGAAAAAGCGTCGATTTCCCAACGAGCGCTCTGAAGTTTAAAATTAAATCTGAAATCACAGAGTGCTGAAGTTTCAGACCCGGTCTGCGGCGAGCGCCCGCTTTAGCTGCACGCCATCAATCATCCGCACGAGACGGCGAGGACAGGATGTTTCTAAACAAGGCTTCAGAGAGTGAGTGGAGTTTAAACATCACTTTAAATCAGCTTTAAACTCTCGTCTGTTTCAGGCCCTGATGAAAAATCATCTCTGATCTAATCTCTATTTAATTCACTTTGATTCTTAAGGTTTATTTGAATTGAGAGACTTCAGAAAGAGGAATTTACTGACTGTAAATTTTGAGTTGAAGTTATGATTTCAGTAAAGTAGATTTTGCAGAAAGCAGCAAAAATAGTATAAGCGCCTTTTAGGTCACACAAGGTCACTTAACACCAAAGTAAAAAAGTATAGTAGTTAAAATTCAATTTGCAAAAATGTACCATAAAAAACAGTAACAGTAATAGTTGCCAAAAAAGCAACAAAAATTGGCTTTAAATTGGGATAAAACCTGGAAAAAGTCAAAAAAATCGTCCAAAAATTGGCAAAAACGACAAAAGTTAGGAGGAAAATTGGGAGTAAACTTGGAAAATAGTGAGAAAGTTCCAAAAACATGGTACAAAAGTGGCAAAAAATTAACAAAATTAAGCAAATAAATTTTGGAGGAAACTTTAAAATTTTCAGAAAGAAGCAAAAATGGTGAAAAAAGTGACAAATTTTGTATTTTTGTATTTTGTATTTCATCATGTATGTCAGATTTTGACTTAATTATCCAGAATTTCCATTTTGTACCCTGAAATTTTGACTTTATTTACTCAAAATTTGTATTTCTTAGTAATGTTTTGGTTTTTCCTTTATTAATCTGAATATTTTTCTCAATTTTTTTTCTTTAATCTCCAAATTTTGACTTTTGCTCCCAAATTTCTACATTTCATCCAAGAATTTTAATTTTATTATCTCTAAAATTTGACTTTATCTCAAAACTGGCTTTTTTTTCACAATTTTGTCCTTTATCTCAACATTTTGGTGGACCTTTCATCATGTTTTATCTAATGATTTTGAATTTATAATCTCATATTTTAACATGTATCACAGATTTTGACTTAATTTTCCAGAATTTCAAGTTTTTACCTTGAAATTTTGACTGTATTTACACAAAATTCATATTTTTTTAGTTATGTATTGGTTTTTCCTTAACTAACCTCAATATCTGGATTATTGTCTCGAAATTTGACTTCTCCAAAATTTGACTTTCGCTCCTGAATTTCTACATCGTAGAAATATTTCGCTTTATCCCAAAAATTGACTTCTTGAAAAAAACGGCCGTTTAGTTCAAAAATTTGACTTTACCTCAAAAACTAACTTTTTTACTCAATTTTGTCCTTTATCTCAACATTTTGAATTCTATTTTATTAAAAAAAGCAACAAAATTAAGCAAGAAAATTTTGGTCGAAACTTAAAAAAATTCAGAAAGTAGCAAAAATGGTGAAAAAAGTGACAAAAACATTAACTTTTGTAAGAGAAACAAACTAAGAAGTGAAACGTGGCAAAAACAGCAAGAAGTAGCAATTAAAGTAAGTTTAAGGTGGTAAAAATGGTTCAAAGGAATAAAAAATGGTAAGTAAATTGGGAGAAAACATTGAAAATAGTCGATATGTAGCAAAAAATAGTTCAGAAATGGCAAAAAAAAAAAAGAGTCAAAAGTGACTTAAATGGCGTAAAAGCAACAAAAATTTGCAAGAATTTTTTAATGGACACATTAAAAAAATTCAGAAGGAGCAGAAATGGTGAAAAAAGTGACAAAAATTAACTCATCACACTCAATTAACTTATCTCAACATTTGTATTTTTATTTTCTCAGTTTTGATATCCCGAAAACTTGGACTTTCTCAAAATTTTGACTGTTAATCTCGTAATTTAGACTTGTTTTATCTAATTATTTTGAATGTATTATCTCGTATTCCAACATGTATCACATAACTGGCTTTTTTTTCTCAATTTTGTCCTTTATCTCAAAATTTGGTGGACCTTTCATCATAGGCCTTGTTGACTCCTCTCCAAATGGAACAATGTTTATGGTTGTGGACAAAAAGTTCACTTTTGCTCTCATCACTCCAAATGACTTTGTTCCAGAAGTTTTGAGGCTTGTCTCTGTGCTGTTTGGCGTATTGTAAGCAGGAAACTTTGTGGCATTTGTGTAGAAATGTCTTTCTTCAGCCCATTTTTCCTCAAGTGCCTCCTTATTGTGCATCTTGAAACCTTTTCTCTCTCCAGGTTGTTTCGTCATTTTCTTGCCATTTTTGTTGACTTTGGCCCATTTTTGATGCTTTTCACTTCTTTTTGCCACTTGTGGATCATTTGTTGTTGCCGTCTGACTTTTTTCCAACTTTTATCTTGTTTTTTGTTGACTTTAGTCTTTTTTTAACCACATTCTACTGTTTTTTTGTCATTTTTTTCACCATTTTATCCACTTTCTGAATTTTTTCCACGTTTTCCCCAAATTTTCTTGCCATTTTTTGTTGCTTTTTGGCCATTTTGGTCACTGTCCACCTATTTTTAGCCACTTTTGACCCGTTTTTGCTACTGTCTGAGTGTTTTCCAGGTTTTGGCCAAATTTTCTTGCTAATTTTGTTGCTTTTTGGCAATTTTTGCCAACTTAAACTAAGTTTTATTCCTACTCTTTGCTGTTTTTGGCTCATTTCTCCACTTGTATAGTTTCTTTTGTAAAGGTAGTTTTTAACAGTTTGTCTCTTTGGTTGAGTAACACATCTTGAAACAGCCAGACCACATTCTTTCAGAGAGTCAAAGTTATTTGTGGGTTTTTCTTTGCATCCAGAACAATTTTCCTGTCAGTTGGAGCTGAAATGTTTGTTGGTCTACCTGACCGTGGTTTGGTTTCAACAGAATCCCTCATTTTCCACTTCTTCATTAGAGTTTGAACTCTGCTTATTGGCATCTTCAGTTCCTTGGATATCTTTTTATATCCCTTTGTGTCGACTTGTTTTCATGTTTCAGGACAAAATCACCAGAGGCTGAAACTTTTCATCAGGGTCATTCTGGAAGTTTCTGTTCTCATTATGATTTAAAAAGAGTAAACAGTTGTTTAATCATGAGTGACAGAAACATTTTGTTTCAACTCTTTTTCTTTTATGTTACATTTTGTCCAGTATTTTGAAATATACATTTTTCTTATTTCACGAAATGCAATACAGACCTTAATGTTCTTATTTTCATTTTTAAAATAAGACATTTGTCTGGATCTTCCAGTTGAACATGGCTCCTATTAAAGTCAATCAGATATTTTTTATAATCATATTCAGCGTGTGAAGTGAAGTTCATCCATAAGTTTGATTGTTTCTGATCTGAGTGGGAGGATCAGGTTTTGTTACGAGTTCCCAGCGAGTTTTTTAAGAAGGAGAAGTTTGGGTGTAATTTATTCTGCCAGAACTTTTCCACAAACACAGACAGAGAACTTTGGACTTTGTCCCGCCGTCCACAACATGAACTTCACTTCATAAACAAACAAACAAACAAACAAACAAACAGCCTGGTTCGAGCTCCGCCTGCTCAACCAGACCCANTACTTGTCCGACAAAACGTAATTAGTGAAAGTATCGCTCTTATGGCGATCACAACAACGGTGACTGGGGTCCTAACATCCTGACGCCCGTACCCTGAATATTCACTCTCCTTTCCACCAGAGGAATCCAGAGTTCAAACATATCAAAAGTGTTGTTTCATCAAATTATTCCAAGTGGTGAAATTTCTCCTGTAAAGTCCGTTGTTTGTCTGTCTGTCGTGTCCGTTCTCATCAATAACAGCAGCTTCACAGTCTTAGAGCATTTCCTCCTCAATGTCAATCTGACAAAGCTCGACATATTTCATTTCATAATCCGTTTAGCTTCACTCCAGAAGTGTCCTCGACTCCATACACGGAGATTTCATGTCGTGAATCCCGCCTAACTGTCCCGTTTATTGGCTGTCGGCCCTGTCAATCACATGTACAGTAGCCAATCACCGTACTGTTCACACGGAGCCTGCCGTAACTAGATAGACTGCTGAAAAGTATAAAACAAAGCCGTGCGTAAGGCTTCACAGTGATGTGAGCAACAGGAGCGGTACAGTCTGTGACCTGGAGCTATAATTTCAGGGTTTTTAGCTTTGAACCTTTTCACAGAGAGGACAAAGTTCAGGAAAATGAAGACATAGCTGGTCATTTTTAAACGAGGACATTTTATTCGACAGTCTACATGTGCTCATCTGGGATTAAAAACTCTCTAACTCCTGCAAAGTTTTACCTATAGAGCTCAAACTTCACCCGGATGTAGACAAGGCGGTGTAGAAGTGATGTGGTGGATGTTTTATGTCTGACATGAAGCATCTTGAAGTTAATGATGTTCAAAAATAGGGTAAAAAAATGAGTAGGGAAAAAAAAACGCGTTTCAGCTGCATTAAGCCACATCTGAAAACACGACATTTTCTGAAACTAGAGACTTTAATCTTTCAAATGAGGTGTCACTGATGACTTTTTTTACCTTATGGTTGACCAGTTATAAGCTCTGAAACATAGCATGGAATAGTCCAGAGTTAGGTGGGAGCTAAGGGGTTAAATTCCCCTGTGTTGAACCCTGGGCTTCGCCCGCGCTGCAGAACGAGCTGCCGTGCCAAGTTTGAGGCTGCCAGAACAAAGCGGCGCTGTATTTTTAGACCCAACAACATGGCTACAGGTGGTGAGGAGTCAGAACTCAAGTCCTCCACTCCTACAAGATCCTCCGGAAAAAGAAAGGCCTCTGCTGTCAGAGAAATCACAAACGGAGGAGAGGAGGAAAATAAAGAAATTAAAGACGGACTTTGCCAAAAGTAGTGAAATGTTTCCGCGCTTGGCTCCTCGTGCTCAGATAACAATGAGCTTTTTTTTTTATTTGGATTTGTAGGCTGCAGAGCGTCTACTCAAAGTTTGAAGACCTTTAGGATGCCAGATAGAATCAAACTCTGGAGGATTTTACACACACACACACACACACAGACTTCTGTACTGTTTGTCTGAACTCTAAACTTTTTATTTCCATTTTCAGAGCCTCAGAGGTTTTATCATAATTAATTTACACTTTAAGGCCAAAAGTACACAAACACTCTCCCTGCATTATGTCTCTGAGTGTTAATGAAAAGCTTTTTCACACTCGAGGAGACTTTTTATTCCAGACACTAGTTTGTTTTGTCTTCTTGCAGCTCCATAAAGAAATTACTTTTAACAGTTTGCAGTGGAAAATCTACACGGATTATTCTCAACGACCAAAAAACCACCTGAGAGTCAAATATCAAACAGATCTGTCTGTAAAACTAAAACCATCAAATCCTGCACAGTTTCCCCTTTTTCCTCAGTTTGTGGTGAGTCTGTAAATAATAAGTCACACAGAAGCGCAAACACAAACTGATTTTCTTCTGTTTCATAAAAGAATATCAGATCAAATATCATTATCTACCTCGTTTCTTTTTTTTAAATACTTTCATTCAGACAAAAAGAATCCTTCGCATGTTGGTAAATATATAAGTAAGTGCATCTCTAATCATCCAGTTAAACACAGCAACAGGATCTTTAGTTTAGATCCAGAAACTAATGTTGACCTCATCAGCTTTTAAGTCTAAAGCTGTGACATTTGAGATCTAAAAATCTGTTTCTCTCTGTTAAAACATGAAACCATGAAAATAGAGTTTCAGAAAAGATGATTTTTAGTGAAAAGTCAGATTGTTTTTCTATCGATGACACAAATAAACTTTTACAATAATATATGAGGTTTATGAGATTAACATATGCATGTGGACATGTCCTGAGATCATTATTGGTTAAATTAAGAATTCTGGGATCAAGGACAAATTCACACCCACAATCTCAGAGTCAGTCCTTTAATCTCAGAGTTTGTCCTTTAATCTCAGAGTTTGTCCTTTAATCTCAGAGTTTGTCCTTTAATCTCAGAGTTTGTCCTTTAATCTCAGAGTTTGTCCCTTCATCTCAGAGTTTGTCCTTTAATCTCAGAGTTTGTCCTTTAATCTCAGAGTTTGTCCTTTAATCTCAGAGTTTGTCCCTTCATCTCAGACTTTGTCCTTTAATCTCAGACTTTGTCCCTTCATCTCAGAGTTTGTCCCTTCATCTCAGAGTTTGTCCCTTCATCTCAAAGTTTGTCCCTTCATCTCAGAGTTTGTCCCTTAATCTCAATTCAGCTCCTTATTTTAAAGTTTGTTTGTAAATCTCAGAGTTTGAACCTAAAACTTAAAGTTTGTCCCTTAAATTTAGAGTCTGTTCCCTAATTTAAGAATTTGTTCACTATTCCCAGAGTTTGTTTTTTAATCTCAGAGTTTGTCCCTTCATCTCAGAGTTTGTCCTTTCATGTCAGAGTTTGTCCTTTCATCTCAGAGTTTGTCCCTTGATCTAAGCTCTTTTAATCCCAGTTTGGCTTTTTATATTAGTTTTTGTCCCTTAATCTAAAAATACGTCGCTTTATCTCAGAGTTTTTCCCGTAATCTCAGGGTTTGTCCTTTAATCAGAGCTATTTTAATCCCAGTTTGGCTTTTTAGATTAGTTTTTAGTCCCCTCATCCAAAAATTTGTGCCTTGATCTCAGTTTGTCCCTTCATCTCAGAGTTTGTCCCTTCATCTCAGAGTTTGTCCCTTCATCTCAGAGTTTGTCCCTTAATCTCAGAGTTTGTCCCTTAATCTCAGAGTTTGTCCTTTAATCTCAATTAAGCTCCTTATTTCAAAGTTTGTTTGTAAATCTCAGAGTTTGTCCTTTAATCTTAAAGTTTGTCCCTTAAATTCAGAGTCTGTTCCCTAATTTAAGAATTTGTTCACTATTCCCAGAGTTTGTCCTTTAATCTCAGAGTTTGTCCTTTAATCTCAGTTTGTCCCTTAATCTCAGAGTTTGACCCTTAATCTGGGCTATTTTATCCCAGTTTGGCTTTTTAGATTAGTTTTTAGTCCCCTGATCAAAAAAAATGTGCCTCAATCTCAGTTTGTCCCTTCATCTCAGAGTTCGTCCTTTAATCTCAGAGTTTGTCCTTTAATCTGAGAGTTTGTCCTTTAATCTCAGAGTTTGTCCCTTAATCTCAGAGTTTTTCCTTTCATCTCAGACTTTGTCCCTTCATCTCAATTTACCTTATCTTAAAGTTTGTTTGTAAATCTCAGAGTTTGAACCTAAATCTGAGCTCTTTTAATCCCAATTTGGCTCTATATTTCAGTTCTAGTCACCTAATCCAAAAATGTACCACTTAATCTCAGAGTAAGTCCTTTCATCTCAGAGTTTGTCCTTTAATCTCAGAGTTTGTCCTTTAATCTCAGAGTTTGTCCTTTAATCTCAGAGTTTGTCCTTTAATCTCAGAGTTTGTCCTTTAATCTCAGAGTTTGTCCATTAATCTCAGAGTTTGTCCCTTAATCTCAGAGTTTGTCCTTTTATCTCAAAGTTTGTCCTTTAATCTCAGAGTTTGTTCTTTAATCTCAGAGTTTGTCCTTTAATCTCAGAGTTTGTCCTTTAATCTCAGTTTGTTCTTTCCAGGAACTGATGAAAAAGTTGAAGCTGTAATTCAAGGATCACTGACAGTTTCTGAGATAAAATCGAAGTCATTTAATCTGAGTGTCTTTTCTGTCCGAACTCAGAAATAGTGAGTGAGTAAGAATTAAAAACCGTGTTTCTCTCTGCGTCTCGTGTTTTGAGTCTTTTTTAAGGGTGCGATAAGAAAAGCAGATTTTTATGGGGGGGTTGGTCTCTCAGGTAGGAAAGACAAGGGCAAAAAATTTCCACAGTCAAAAACAACCTTTCTCGCTCACCTCGTCTCTGTCTGTCCAGTCTAGTCGAGAAGAGAATAACGGAGGTTGGTAGAAAGTGAGTTGAGACTGTCTGCGTCTCAGTCATTGTCCTTTGTGAAACCGTCGTTGTCGTCTCGCTGCACGGGAACCCGCTCTCTCCCTCTCTCTCTCTCAGAGAGAGAGAGAGAGGTTGATTCATTCTGTGGTAACTGTTGAAGTTTGCTCTGAGGTGAACCCAACGCTCACTTTCACTTTCTGTTTCATTCGCAAACAATTCAAAGAAAATGAAATTAACTTTTTTAACAAACATGTTCAGTTTCAGGCTCTTTATCCTGATTTAACATTTATTTATCAACATCATCTCAAATTTAGAATCAATTCAAGCAACTTCTCTTTAAATCTACCTGTTTTTGGAAACACAAGATTATTAAAAGTCGACTTATTTAAAGGGAACGAGCACAAACTGACAAAACGAGGATTAAACTCTGACATAAAAATGACAAATATTCACGGCAGAATAAATAAAGTGTGTGTGAAATAAACTAAATGAGTTAATTAATCAGTTTAATGGAGAGTTTTTCATTTTTAATAATCTCTCTGAAGGGATTTTTATTACAATCAGCTGGTATTAAATTTATGAATACCTCATCAGCTTTTTAGTCTAAAGCCGTGACATTTGAGATCTAAAAATCTGTTTCTCTCTGTTAAAACATGAAACCATGAAACTAGAGTTTCAGAAAAGATGATTTTTAGTGAAAAGTCAGACTGTTTTTCTATCGATGACACAAATAAACTTTTACAATAATATATGAGGTTTATGAGATTAACAAATGCATGTGGACATGTCCTGAGATCGTTATTGGTTAAATTAAGAATTCAGAGATCAAGGACAAATTCACACCCACAATCTCTGAGTTTGTCCCTTCATCTCAGAGTTTGTCCCTTCATCTCAAAGTTTGTCCCTTCATCTCAGACTTTGTCCCTTCATCTAAGTTTTTGTCCCTTCATCTCAGTTTGTCCCTTCATCTCAAAGTTTGTCCCTTCATCTCAGACTTTGTCCCTTCATCTCAGAGTTTGTCCCTTCATCTAAGTTTTTGTCCCTTCATCCCAGAGTTTGTCCCTTCATCTAAGTTTTTGTCCCTTCATCTCAGACTTTGTCCCTTCATCTAAGTTTTTGTCCCTTCATCTCAGAGTTTGTCCCTTCATCTAAGTTTTTGTCCCTTCATCTCAGACTTTGTCCCTTCATCTCAGACTTTGTCCCTTCATCTCAGAGTTTGTCCCTTCATCTCAGAGTTTGTCCCTTCATCTAAGTTTTTGTCCCTTCATCTCAGAGTTTGTCCTTTCATCTAAGCTCTTTTAATCCCAAACATGTTCAGTTTCAGGCTCTTTATCCTGATTTAACATTTATTTAATCAACATCATCTCAAATTTAGAATCAATTCAATTAACTTGTCTTCAAATCGACCTGTTTTTAGAAACACAAGATTATTAAAAGTTATTTAAAGTAAAATCACAACAGGAACGAGCACAAACTGATAAAATGAGGATTAAACTCTGACATAAAAATGACAAATATTCACAGCAGAATAAATAAATAAAGTGTGTGTGAAATAAACTAAATGAGTTAATTCATCAGTTTAATGGAGTGTTTTTCATTTTTAATAATCTCTCTGAAGGGATTTTTATTATAATCAGCTGGTATTAAATTTATGAATATGCTTTAAAATGGTTGAAGAAATAAAAACAGGGGCAAGCACTTTCTTTCTCATATTAAATATTGTTTGTAGCTGAATATTTTTTTGTCTTCATGCATGAGCAGTTCAAGATACCTAACGTCCCCACCAGCTGCAGGAAATAAAACAGCACAGATTGTAATTTTAATTTCCAAATTAGAATCAAATTAATTTAAAATATAAAATCTTTCAACAAATTCTATTAAAGAAATTGGTTCCTAAAAAGTGTGAAACTATTTTTTTGTGTAATATCTGTTATGAGCATCATTTATTTGACAAATCTAGAAAACATGTCTAATTTAATGGACTCAAGCGACAAAATTCACACTGTTTTGTTTTCCTAGAAACAAGAAAAATGTCTTATTTAACAAAATTGAACAAGATATTTTTCCCCTTTTCTAGATTATTTTATTCTCTATGAGAATTTATGAATATTTTCTTTTAATATCTTGAAACTAGACATTTGTTAATAAGGTGAATTTTGCCCACAATAAGTTGAATAAGATAATTTTTGGGAAGAAATAAACAGAAAGCTGGATTTCAGTTTTAGCTTTGTGATTGAACTAAATCATGATTCTTCTGTCTGATGAGGAAAAAGAAAATGTAATTTCCAACATAATTGATTATAAGTATATCTGTTGGCTTGTCTTTTAAATGCTTTATTTTTATTAGCACATAATAAATCAGGTAAAAAAAGAAACCAGTAGTTTTGGGTGAAACCTTTATGTGATGTTTTATAATTATGTCTCTGTCTTAATAAAGATATTTATTCATAAATCAAAGAAAAGATTTGAAGCAGAAAACTGTTCAGGCTCTAAAAAAAGAAGATAAGTAAATAAAGTAAATCTGAATTTCTGTCCTTTTTGAATTTTAAAGCGTTTTTTAATTTTTATTTTGACATTAAATCCATGTAGTGATAAAAAAAACAAAAAAAAACGTGGAGCTTCGTCAGGTTTGTGCTGAAGATTAGGAGGATTAGTTTGATTTAGCTTCATGTGACTGTGTTAAAATAGTGTGAAAGCAGGTAACACACACACACACACACACACACACACACACACACACAGATAGTTTCATTGGAGACAGAATAAAACTCTGAGATAAACATGAAACTCAGAAACCAGGATCTCAACAGTGAATTTTCAGTTCGCTGCTTCATTGTGTGTGTGTGCGTGTGTGTGTGTGTGTGTGTGTGTGTGTGTGTGTGTGTGTGTGTGTGTGTGTGTGTGCTTCAGCTGGACTCTGAACACAGGCCGCTTTGTTCTGGCCTGAGGTCTGAATCCAGGACCAGCCAGCCGTGACACACACACACACACACACACACACACACACACACACACACACACACACACACACACACACACACAGGTGATGTCATCGTTGAGGCTCGGTAATGGATTAAAAATCAGATTTATGAGCTGGAAAAGTGAGGTGACAGAATCTTATGTTACTTTTCAAACTCTCAGAAGTTTTGATGTTTTTGTCGTTAAGTTTTTTTTTTATTTCTGCCGTTATTTGATTGGTCGGTTGAGGACGGAGGTCGTGTGAAAGAAACGCTGTGTTAAATCCCTGAATCTGTCTGTAAATGGTTTAAAATGTCATAAAAATAAAATGAATAATGAGGTCATTACGTAACATGAAGCTCCGCCCCCAACAACAGGCCTCAAGAGAACCGTCCAATCACAGAGAAGGGGGTTTGTGGAGCGGGGAGCTCTTTAAAGCTCAGTTAATAAAAATGACCCAGAATATAGTCGGTAAAAATGTGATAAAACACAAAACATAGTAACAGGTTGATGATGTAACAAAAGTGCAAAAGTTATTTAAAAATTGTGGAAAACCGGAAAAACTGACCCAAAATGTGACAAGTTATTAAATTTTGGGCTCAGCATGTTGATTGTTACGTTGTTGACCAATCAATACTTTTGTTGTTCCATTTTTCAAAACAGAAAAAAATATTACAAAAAAACAATTTGAATTTAATTTAATCAATAAATTACGAAGATAAAATCCAACTTTCCTTTGAAAACACTCAGAGAGTTCCGGAATGTTGTGACATCATCAAGGGCAGAAAGTTCTCTGACCTTCATGTTGTGACATCATCAAGGGCAGAAAGTTCTCTGAACCTTCATGTTGTGACATCATCAAGGGCAGAAAGTTCTCTGGCCTTCATGTTGTGACATCATCAAGGCGTCTTTCAAGAGACTGGAAGTACAACACTGTAGTAGTTCCCGTCTTTCAAGTCTGGCCTTCATGTTGTGACATCATCAAGGGCAGAAAGTTCTCTGACCTTCATGTTGTGACACCAAGGCCTTTCACAGACCTTCAGAGGGTCAACCAATCAGAGAGAAGGGGGTTCATCTTAAAGAGACGGCAGCTAAAAAGAAGTGTTTCAGACAGAGGCTGAAATAAAGGTTTTCAAAAACACCAGAGAGATAAAAATAAAAAATATTATGATCAGAAAATCATATCAAGGACATCAGAGGAACAGAAAAAAGACTGAAAATAGAGATAGGAAAAAAAGCAATTACTGGTATACAGTAAATAGCTTTTTAAAACAACTTTTAGGTCAAGTCAAACAAACAAAAAAAAGGAAACGGTCTTTAGTTTCCTTAAAAAACACTCAGAGGGTTCCAGAATGTTGTGACATCATCAAGGGCAGAAACAAGAGATTTGGAAGTACAACACTGTAGTAGTTCCCGTCTTTCAAGAGACTGGAAGTACAACACTGTAGTAGTTCCCGTCTTTCAAGAGACTGGAAGTACAACTTGTAAGATCTTGGAGTAACTACCTCGACGTTGTATTTCCGGCACATCTCGAAATTTTTGATCTTTTTTCTTTGAAATTGTAGTTAAGAATTTCTCTCAGGAGCCAGAGCAGAGATTGAAGGAGGAAATAAGACTTTGACTAAACACTATGGGGGCACCAGAGGGACAAAACAAAGACTGATTAAAGCACAATACCTCCTCTTTAAGTTGGTTATTTCTGTTGATATCGTCATCACTGAGAAATGATCCCAAACTAAAAACACAGCTGGTGCAGTCGTGTTTGTTTTTTTTTATTTCTCCTTGACATTTTGGATCAGTCAGATCTTATAAATATAAAAACTAACCTTGTTTTTTGTACAGGAAATAACTGGTTATTAGCTTTATTATTGAGTTATCAGATAATTATTAGTCATGAGTGTTATTGGTCATAAATATGCTGGTTTTATCATTTTGACTTTTCTCTATTTTACTGGAGGAGCTGCTGTAAAAGTTTTTTTTTGTGGATTGTTGTTGTTTAATACTTTTTCTTTTACTCAGAAAAAATGTTTGAGAGCCAGTTCTCATTTAAAAACATGACCTGGCCTGAGTGAAATGTTGTGATGTTGTTGTCAAAGTTTTATTAAATCAAGTATCATGAGTCAAAGAGGCAGAAATGTCTACATATGTGTGTATGGAAGGTCTTTGGAGGTTAAAATAAGAGTAATTTCTTAAAGAAGTGAATTATTCAGGTGTCATTTTTGTCTTTTAATATCTTGAAATCAGATATTTTAGGTGACTGTGTCTGAGATGAAGTTTAATAACATGATTGTTGAGTGAAATCAGACACAAAGACTGGATTATGTTTGAGTTTTTCTGCTGTTTTGTTGCGATAAAGAGGAGTAAAGGTGAGGATCTGCATCTTTTATCTGCTCTAAAATAAAGAGCAGGTGTTGATTTCACAGCGTCGTCCTTCAGCATCTGCAGCTTTTCACAAACTAACCGTGAACAAACGTCTGATTTTACGAGCGACCTTCTTTGTTTTTATCGCGGCAAGTCAACAGCGTCGGTTTGGATTCAAGGGCCGTTTTTGAGAGGAATCACCTTTAAATTATTTACACCCGAGCTTTTCACACTTTTTTATGGTTGACAGGATTTTTAACAGCTGTTTAAAATCCATAATTTGGATTCTGCATTTTTTTTTTTTGTGCGTGATATTAAAGGTGTTTGATAAAGCTTCAGAGGAGGCGAGGACGTCCTGTCTGCTCTAAAAACATCTCTACATCTCTATCTCACTCAGGGAGGGGCGAGCGAGGGCACCCATCACACACACACACACACACACACACACACACACACACACACACACACTGAGGCCTCCTAGGCAGATAATGTGAACACTGACATGGGGAGTCGACCAACAGGGAGTTAACCTGAAACTCCCCACAACGCCTCAGCTGAGGAGGGGGAGGGGGGGGAGGCAGAGGTCTTGGAGGTGAAGTTCTGCCTAAAGATAAAGAGCTGAAGCTGGGGGGGGGTTGAAAACACAACAGGGTTTTTCCCAAATTTCCCCTCAGACAGAGAAAGTTGAGGGTGAGAAACCAGAAGACGAAGAGTTAAAATGATCAGTCGTTTTCTTAGGGTTGATCGATTTATCACTTTCTGCATAGGCGTCAGTTTGCCACCTCATGTTTAACCTTTAATACACACTCAAAACGTGTTTTCCACTAAACGTCAGCACTGCCACTTATACCAGCTTCCTCTGCAGCCACATATTCACAGCCTGAGCTGTGTCCGTCTGTTTCTGGACGTTTTTAACAAAGATAAAGGGTGAATTCCAATTCCTNGAAAACCATTGTATTATCTTAGTTTAGACCCATTTTATGGATTATTTACCTCATTGTTGCAGAACATTTATTTTTATTTTACCATCTTTTGTCAATAGCGTCCGGTGCAGACAAGCCATGTTCCTATCGTTTAAGTCAGTAAACGTTACAAAATGGTCATTTTTCTCCGTGGTAATGTAATTGTTTTATCAAGATAACAGCCTATATAACAGCTTGTGCTGATAATGGTATAAGATGACCGGGCTAATGTCATCTCCTGTAGCTGCAGAGTTATGTAACGATAGTTATAGCTGGTGTTTACCTTTCAATAAACTATGGTTTGCTGTGACAGCTGAATATGTCCGTGGTTGTGTTATTTATACAGATATTTTTTTGATAACGCTAACCGAAGGAATAACTGACAGACAGTCCACAACAATTTCATTTGCATTTAAGGGGTGTCCCATTTCTAAGTCACAAGATAAACCTGAACACTTGGTTTAGAGGGCGACTAAGACTGAGGGTTAAGAAAGGAATTGGAATTGGGCCAAAGTCTCTGGGGCTCAGTAAAGTCTCCGCATCAGTTCAGAACAACAGAATGACTTCGATCTGGTGGAAGTTTATACTTTAAGATCACTGATTCGTTCATTTCGCTGTCAATCAAAAAGGGATTCACCTCAGACAGATCATCCAATCATCATGCAGAAGCCGAGTGTCAGGCCCCGCCCACTGCCCCATAGACCCCCATAGAAGCTGAGCTGATGGGCGGGACAAAGCTCAGTTTTTATCCAATGACCGTCCTGTTTCACACAGTGGAACAACCCACTTCCTGCTTCTGCATTAAATTCTGTAGATGCTCAGCGTCTGAAAGCTCTGGAGCTGCAGGGATAAATGAAAACGAAGTCGTGTCTGTTTCCTGTGATAAGTCGCTGATTCTGAGCTAAAGATGAACGAGTTCTTACGCACAAATAGTCAGTGAAATGTTCACACAGCGGTAAATAGTTCACCACTTTATTCTTCTGTTTCAGGGGAAGCTGAGCTTCCTTTACAGTCTCAGAGTAATCACCACTGTTTATATCCTGTTTACTGATGACATAGGGGCGCGTAGAGTCTCCTTTAACTCCACAGAGCTGTTAAAACCTTTGTTTAGAAATCCAACGCTGTCTGAAGCATTTTTGATCAGAAAATGATCAGGAAAAGAATATAACCACCTGAAATTAAAAAGATACTCAAACCAGATTCATATAATCAGAGGAACTGTGGTCGCTCTGCACAGGGATTAAAAACATCTCCTTCACATTTATTATGAACTATCAGAGTCTCAGGTGAAACTGATCCACTGCAAACAGGAGGGTAGATGCATTTTAATAAAGCCTTACTTTAAGTAGTCGTCATCATCCCCAGCACCTCTCAGAAATCATTTTGCAAATAGTTGAAAAGTGTTTCATGTTCAGAGTGATGAGGAGTTTTGATCTGAAGTTTGAAGAGTAAACTTTTTTACCTGATAGTCCAGGATGCTGAAGCCCAGACCTTTGTCTTTCTCCTTCTGAAGCTCCAACAGCTGAACGTCCTGAGACCACAGAGCCAGCTCCCCCTCATCTTCATCATCATCTTCATCTTCATCAAACTCATCCTCAGGCCAGCGGGAAGTTTCTTCCTCCTTTAAGTTTACGTCAGAGGAAACTTTCTCCTGATGGAGACACAGACGTTAGAGACATAACAGACGTTACAGAGGTTAGTTGTTTTGGAGGAGGAGGAAAAGGGGGAGGAGGAGACGGAGGAGGAGGAGAGGAGGAAGAGGAGGAGGAGGGGGAGGAAGAGGAGTAGGAGGGGGAGGAGGAGGGGGAGGAGGAGGAGGGGGGGGGGGCAGTTTCCTCCTCCTCCTCCTCCTCCTCCTCTTCCTCCTACTCCCCCTCCTCCCCCTCCTCTTCCTTCTCCTCTTCCTCCTCCTGTTTAACATCATTAGTTGATTCTCCTCCTTCCTGCTGTTTACATCAGGAAACTGTGACTCTCAGCTGTTTAAATCACTGCAGCTGTTTTTTTTTACTGGTTTATACAAAAACTGATCAAAACAAGAAAACACTGATGTTGAACAAAAACCTGGGACAAACTTTGTGTTTATGTCCAACTTTTCCTGTTTAAGTAACTGTCAGAAACAACCTGGATGCTGAAAGGCAGAGATGATAATTACAGGACGTTAACCTGGTGTTAATGAAAGGACTCTGAAAACAGAAAAGAGATAAGTTTGACATGTTTTTACCTGAAATTTACCTGACATTAACCAGATTTACCTGAATTTAAGTGAAGTTGAACTTTATTCCCCTGGATTTACTCTGACCTGAGTTTTACCTGAGTTTTTACCTGAAATTTACATTTGTTTAAGGACTCAAAATGCGTTTTTACTGTGGACAAACAGGACTTAAACTAATTTTGACTGGGCGGTTTCAAGTCAAAATGGACTTTACATGGACACTAAATGAAATCAAAATGGACTCCGAGGTAGTTACTCCAAGATCTTACAGTGTTGTACTTCCAAATCTCTTGAAAGACGGGAACTACTACAGTGTTGTACTTCCAGTCTCTTGAATCTGCCCTTGATGATGTCACAACATGAAGGTCAGAGAACTTTCTGCCCTTGATGATGTCACGACATGAAGGTCAGAGAACTTTCTGCCCTTGATGATGTCACAACATGAAGGCCAGAGAACTTTCTGCCCTTGATGATGTCACAAACATCCCAGAACTCTCTGAACCTAATGACCCAGATCTTTTATATCATTTTCACCTGGATTTTATCTGTTTTTAAAGTATTTTTGTGACGGATGTGACGGGTGAGCTGTTTACCTGCTGGTCTCTGCTGGTCTCCCTGGTCTGGGTCTGGGTCTGGGTCTGGGTCTGGGTGCAGAGCATGGACGACAGTTTCATCTCGATCTGAACCAAGAGGACGGAGACGTGGGTCACTTTAAGGATCCACACCAGAAAAAAACGACCACACTGAGCGTCACACTGACCTCCTCCACACTGGGCCCAGTCTGTCTGACGGCTCCAGGTCCAGGTCCAGGTCCAGGTCCAGGTCCAGGTTCAGACTCAGATTCTGGTTCTGGTTCCAGGTCAGAGGTCGGGTGTCGGCAGCAGACCAGGGTGAAGGGAGGGGGGACCTCTTTGAGGAACGACAGCACCTCCCTGCGAGATTTCCCGTAGAGCTGCACCTCGTTCACCTGCACCGAACCGAGCACACGACCCTTCAAAATAAAGCTACGCACTTCCTGTTTGAGAAATAAAAGCTGTCGTTCCAGCTCAATGTTTGGCCACTGACTAATCTCCAGAAAATCAGATCAACTTTATTAAAGCAGTTCCAAGTAAAACTCAAATTCAAATCAAAAACTGTAGCTTTTTTTAAAGAATTTTCCTTCTATTTCACTTAAAACTTCCCTGTTTGAGGTTCTTCACCACTTAAAAAGCAATATTTTAGAAAAGCTTTACACAAATGCTGACTGAAAACCATAACAGAAGGAAATCAAAGGAAGAAAATTTAAAGAAGTTTGTGAGACATAATCAAAATTTTGTCAGTTCGTGCTCCACAGTGTTTTGGAGCATTTTGAGATTTAAAAAAAAAATCTACTTTTGAGTAAAAAATTTTTAAATTATGAGAAAAAGTCAAAACTTTGATTAAAAAAAGGCAAAAAAAAAGGAAAAAGTCAAAATTTGGGGAAAGTTAAGTCAAAAATTAAAGTCAAATTATGAAATTAAAAGTCAACTCTTGGAAAAAGAATGACAAGATTATGAGATAAAAGACAAAATTTTGAAATTATGTCAGAATTATGAGGAAAAAGGTAAAAACTGAGTTAAAAAAAAAAATTTGAGTAAAAAAATGTCAATATTATGAGAAAAGTCAAAACTTAGAGATAAAGCCAAATTTATGGGAAAGCGTTAACATTTTAAGAAAATTAAGTCAAGATTATAAGAAGGTAAAAATGTAGAAAAAAGTAAAAAATCTGAGATAAAAAATTTAGATAAAAATTATTGGAGTTAAAGTCAAAACTTTGAGATCGAGGGGGAAAATTATGGGATAAAATCCAAATTTTTGAGAAAATTAAGTCAAATTTAGAAATAAGTAAGAAAATTAAAAATAAGTTTTAAAAAAAAAGTCAATGTTATGAGATAAGGAGTTGAAATTTTGGGATAATAAAGTCAGAATTATGAGAAAAAGTCAAAACTGTTTATGAAAAAATTGAAAATTTCAGGGCTACACTTTAAAAAAGTTGCATAAAATCAGGAAAAACAGAAGAAAATCATACGAGAAATTTAAAGAAATTCCGAGAAATAATCAAAATTGTGTCAGTATGTGTTTCATAGTATTTTGGAGAATTTTGAGATTTAAAAAAAAAATCAACTTTTGAGTAAAAAAAGTCAAAATGAGATAAAGGGGAAAAAGTTAAAAGATTTAAGAAAATTAAGTCAAGATTCCAAAAAGGTAAACATGTAGAAAAAAGTAAAAAAACTCAGTTAAAAAAATCAAATTTTGAGAAAAAAAGTTAATATTATGAGATAAGGAGTTGAAATTTTGGGATAATAAAGTCAGAATTATGAGAAAAAGTCAAAACTTTGAGATTTTTATCTCAAAGTAGTTTATGAAAAAATCTAAATTTCAGGGCTACACTTTAAAAAAATGCATAAAATCAGGAAAAACAGAAGAAAATCAAAGCGAGAAATTTAAAGAAATAACAAACATTGTGGAGCTAAAATGAAAAAGTCAGAGGATCCAGGATTGAGCCCTGTGGGACACCGTACACCAAGAAAATTTAAATGGATGTTTTTAATGGTAAAGACATCTTAAATAGTTTGATAAAACTTCTTTTAAATACTAAGTTTTCATGTCGAGAGTCAAATAAAACGGTGTCAGACGTGTTTTTAAAGACTGATCCTGATTTTACCTCCAGGAGTTCGTCCTCAGGTCGTAGGACGCCGTGTTTCTCCACGGGGCCGCCGGGCGCCAGAGACGAGATGTAGTGGTGACCGTCGAAGGAGTCCAGCTCCACGCCGAGACGCAGCATGTGGACGGGCAACAACTGGACAAAAAACACGAAACAGTCGTGAATAAAACCGAAGTTTAACGAGGATTTTATCGCTCAGGAAAAAAGTTTGTAACGAGGAAAAATCGTTCTGATCCAGTTCTTTGTTTCTCACCTTTGAGGATTTCTGCAGCTCAGCATCGTCTTCAATGACTGGATCCAAGTGAACCACCTGAACACACACACACACACACACACACACACACACACACACAAACACACACACAAACACACACACACACAGAGGAGAGAACAACATTGTTAAATCTGACATCAACGATCAAAAACAGTGAAGAGAAAAAGTAAAAACTCACCAGAACTTCGTACTTTGGTCCCAGAGCTTGTTCCCATTTATCCCTCAGCTCTGCATCTGTAGCTACACACACACACACACACACACACACACACACACACACACACACACACACACACACACACACACACACACACTCGTAATGAACAGGCTGTGTAAGCAGAGGAACAGATGTAAAATTACAGTTCAGTCATTAAAACATTAAAACAGCAGCTTCCTGCAGCGTCACGTGGCGTTTTTCAAAGACGCCGTCAGCTTCTTTTAGAGAGCGAGAGGAAAACATGGAGCATTTAATACATGGGTCAATGAGGTGACGTCCCCTTTTTTGTGTCTGAGTGCAATATTTCCTTCCATCATGAATTGAGTATTTCATCACATGTATTTCTTTATTCTATGAAACCTGTGTTATTTGAACACATCTTTAAACTATTAAAATATAACATGTTTTTTTGTGTTTTGGTTCCTCAAACCCCCAAAATGTCAGGTGGTGCAACCGTCCTGACAAGTATCCACAGTAATTAAACTCTAAAAATTGAATGTCAGTTATTGTAAATGGAAATTAAAAATACAGTGGCATTATTTTATGCTT
>RPOG01000539.1:165293-253755 GCA_008086565.1 Thalassoma bifasciatum
TTAAAACAAGAATCTTTTATCTTATCCCATTGGCTGATTTTTTTTTTACTTGTTACAAACAATTGATGCCTCATTTTTGTCTTTAAAAAACTTGAAATGAGACATTTTCCTGGACTTATTAGTTGACTGTAGCTCATATCAAGAATAATAAGACAAATTTGACTAAAAATAAAACATAGTGACTTGCTTAGATTTCAGTTTTTGCAGATTTATTTTCAATACACGATAACTTTTGGTGCAAGATAAAAAATCAAATATGGTGATTTTGCTGTGATAAACTTTTATACCTTTACAAATTTGATAAAATCAGGACTCTAATCTCTCCCTGAATTTGTTGTTTTTCTAAATTAAAAATGTTCCTTGAACCACTAGAAATAATAAAAAAACAAAAATTCTCAAAAAAATTACAACTTCCTTCCCATGCTTAATTTCATTTATTTATTTTCCTTTGTATCTCATTAACATCTAATTTAACTTATCTACTTTTATTGCTCCTGTAACTTCTCCACTGATTGATGTGGTGAATTAATGACTGAAATGTTCTCATGGATTTATTTATGATAAAGTTAAACATTAGAAAAAAAACCATCAGCTCCACTTCCTGAAACAGAAATCCAGAGTAGTATTTAAAGCCTCCTTGGATTAAATTTAGTTGATAAGTTAATGATTTATATCAGCTGCTAATTAGAAACAAGCTTCTTTAAGTCTCCTAAACTCCAGCTTTAATTAAAAAAATAAAAGTTTGATGTTTCAGGTTTCGTGTTCTCACCTCTCATTGGTTGAGTCGCGTTGAGAAACGTCTGTTCCACGTTCGGCGCCGCGAAGTTAAACCCAGACGACCGAACTCTGACATCAGACGACCTCCTCAAAGACACACGAGACGACTCCCTCTCCACTGAAACACACACACACACACACACACACACACAGATATTTAGCTTTTAGCCTGTGCTCTATCTCTCTCCTGTTAAGTTTTCTTGTTTTTTCTGTCTCTTTTCTGTCAGACAGGTTTGACTTTAAACGTTTCCACCTTCTTGTCCGTTCTTCCTCCAGCTGCTCTGACCTTTGACCTCTGTTGTGGTCGTTTTTAAAGCGTCTAAACCTGAGTTTATTTTCCCGTCACACTCAGATAAGAGCTTCAGGAATGAGCAGAATATAAAAAGTCTCTCTGCTGAACCCCTGTTGTTTCCCTCAGTAATGAAATAAAAGTCGTCTGCAGCAGATAAGACTCTGCTCCTCCTCCTCCTCCTCCTCCTCCTCCTCCTCCTCCTCCTCCTCGTGTTTCTCTCCGGCCGCCAGCTGACCGCTGCAGGCCGCCGCCCCAACGCCAGACACAAAAAATGACCCCGGAGCGAGTGAATTAATCTTTCCGGACGCCGGTGCAGGAGAAATCACAGCTTTCTGTGCAGTTTGGGGGAAAATTACAGCCAGTGGAAAACAAATTTGTCATCTTAATCTGAGCGAGGACAGAGAGGCCGAGCTTTAGTTTAACAGAGAGTTAACTTCACAGACACAGAGGACGAGGCAACAAACTTCTGATGTTAAAATATCTGACACAAAAACTGTTAATTCACGTAAATGGGTCAATGACAAAAAGAGGGTCTAAAAACCTATTTTTAAAAAGTTCTTTGAAAATGGATAAAAACATATTTCTGTGAGAAGAATTATGTTTTCTAACAGATTTCAGTAGATGACCAACATTTCAAAGAAATACACTTTTAGTTGGGGCATAACAAATGGGGGCTCGTCCGGGATCTGAACAGCCATGAGGTGTGGTATGTTTGATTTCTGGTTTTGTTTCGTGACCTTTTGACCTTTTTGTGTCTGGTAGTCTTTTGTTTAAACACCAATTTGTTGTTTAGTTTTGTTCTAACTTAGTTCTGAGCACTCTCTTCAGTTAGTCGTCGGGCGAGAGAGGTACGGTTTTTGTTGGCAGGATGAGGGTGTCTCAGGTAAGTTTGGTGTTTTTCCTAAATAAATCCCTTTTGTATTGTTTTAAGGTGTGTTTTAGTACCTTTTTGTGAATCATTTGTGGATTGTTGTTGGCCCCATAGGGCCACTTTTAGTTGGGGCGTAACAAATGGGGGCTCGTCCGGGATCTGAACAGCCATGAGGTGTTGTATGTTTGATTTCTCCTTTTGTTTCTAGTGACCTTTTTGTGTATGGTAGTCTTTTGTCTAAACACCAATTTGTTGTTTGGTTTTGTTCTACTCATTTTTCAAGAAACACTTTTACCTCTAATAATCAGTTACATTTTGAATTAAGAAATTACTTTTGATGCTTAGACTCACTAAATATCAGGACTTTTACTCAAGTAATATTCTAAAAGGTGACTTTAATTTTTACTGAAGTCATTTTCTGAGAAGAAACTTGTTCTTTTACTCACGTTCTACTTTAAAGTACTTTATAAAAACTGCAGTTTTCTTTACCTTTGTCCAAAGATCTTTCCAGGACTCGAGCTTTTTTCCTGACGACCGACAGAACCACAGTCTGACCCGTCTGCTTCATCACCTCCAGAACCTCCTGATTGGTCAAACCGTGGAGACTGATGCCGTCCAGCTGCGCACACACACACACACACACACACACACACACACACACACACACACACACACACACATAAATTACAACACAATAACAACAACCCACTACCACTACAACTGGGACTGATTTTTACA
This sequence comes from Thalassoma bifasciatum, assembly GCA_008086565.1. Lineage (NCBI taxonomy): Eukaryota > Metazoa > Chordata > Actinopteri > Labriformes > Labridae > Thalassoma > Thalassoma bifasciatum. Next base: position 167,972 of record RPOG01000539.1, read on the forward strand.
CATTTTACTCCCGTTTACCGTCTTTTTTTAACACTTTAAGAACATTTTTTGATACTTTCTCACAATTTTCCAGGTTCACTCACAATTTTCTTACACTTTTCACTCTTTTGTGACTATTTTTTGCAAAAAAATTGACAATTTTCACAGTTTAATTCAAACTTTTTCATCATTTTCTGAATTTTTTTTAATGTTTCCACCAAAAGATTCTTGCAAAGTTTTGTTGCTTTAAGGCCATTTTAGTCACTTTTGACTCTTTTTTTGCCATTTCTGAACTATTTTCTGCTACATATCGACTATTTTCCATATTTTCTCTCAAACTTATTACCATTTTTTTTATTCCTTTAAACCATTTTTACCACCTTAAACTTACTTTAATGCTACTTCTTGCTGTTTTTGCCATGTTTCACTTCTTTGTTTGTTTCTCTTACAAGAGTTAATTTTTTGTTCCTTTTTTCACCATTTTTGTTTCTTTCTGAAAATTTTTAAGTTTCCTCCAAATTTTTTTGCTTAATTTTTTTGCTTTTTTGCCACTTTTGTACTATGTTTTTGGAACTTTCTCACTATTTTCCAAGTTTACTCCCAGTTTTCTTCCTAACTTTGTTGTTTTTGCCAATTTCGGACGATTTTTTGATTCTTTCCAGGTTTTATCCCAATTTAAAGCCAATTTTTGTTGCTTTCAGGCCATTTTAGTCACTTTTGACTCTTTTTTTTGCCATTTCTGAACTATTTTTTGCTACATATCGACTATTTTCCATATTTTCTCCCAATTTAATTACCATTTTTTTCATTCCTTTGAACCATTTTTACCACCTTAGACTTACTTTAATTGCTACTTCTTGCTGCTTTTGCCACGTTTCACTTCTTGGTTTTTTTCTATCACAAAAGTTAATTTTTGTCACTTTTTTCACCATTTTTGCTTTTTCTGAAAATTTTAAAGTTTCCTCCAAAATTTTTTTGCTTAATTTTGTTGCTTTGTTGCCACTTTTTAACTATCTTTTTGGAACTTTCTCACTATTTTCCAAGTTAACTCCCAATTTTCTTCCTAACTTTTGTAGTTTTTGCCAATTCTTTGACCAATTTTTGATTATTTCCAGGTTTGATCCCAATGTAAAGCCAATTTTTGTTGCTTTAAGGCCATTTAAGTCACTTTTGACTCTTTTTTTGCCATTTCTGAACTATTTTTTGCTACATATCGACTATTTTCAATGTTTTCTCCCAATTTAATTACCATTTTTTTATTCCTTTGAACCATTTTTACCACCTTAAACTTACTTTAATTGCTGCTTCTTGCTGTTTTTCACTTCCTAGTTTGTTTCTCTTACAAAAGTTAATTTTTTGTCACTTTTTTCACCATTTTTGCTTCTTTCTGAATTTGTTCAAAATTTCCTCCAAAATTTTCTTACAAATTTCTGTTGCTTTTTGTCCATTTTGGTCACTTTTCACTTTTTCTTTTGCTACATTTAAACCATTTTCCATATTTTCTCCCAATATAATTACCATTTTCTTATTCCTTTGAACCATTTTTACCACCTTAAACTTACTTTGATAAACTTAATTTAAAGTTTTCTCCCATTTTGTTGTTTTTTTGCCACTTTTTAACTATCTTTTTGGAACTTTCTCACTATTTTCCAAGTTAACTCCCAATTTTCTTGCTCACTTTTGTTGTTTTTGCCAATTTCGGTCCATTTTTTGATTATTTCCAGATTTTATCCCAATTTAAAGCCAATTTTTGTTGCTTTAAGGCCATTTTAGTCACTTTTCTCCCATTTTTTTCCCATTTTGACACTTTTCATTGTTTTTGCCAATTTTGGATTATTTTTTGAATATTTCTAGGTTTTATCCCAATTTAAAGCCAATTTTTGTTGCTTTTTTGCCATTTTTACTTCTTCAAACTAACTTTTATTTCTCCTCTTTGCTGTTTCTTCCTCTTTTCTCCACTTGTATCGTTTCTTTTGTAAAGGTAGTTTTTAACAGTTGGTCTCTTTGGTTGAGTAACTCTGGTGTAGAACAGAAAACATCTGCTGGTTATAGAAAATTTTCACAGTCTGACATTAGAATATTAAAGATTTAATCTAATAGTCCTAACAGTAAAGGAGGTAAAAGTCGTTCGTACAGCGATCAGACGGTCGTGGACCCGGATGTTCCCGCTCTGGTCGGCGGCGCTGCCAGGAACCACGTGTTTCACAAAGACTCCGACGGCGTCTGGAATAAAAAAAAGAGAGAGAGAGAGAGTTCAGGTTGGAGGACGAGCTGATGGCGTTCAGTGAACCCGTCTCTCAGCTCAGGCTCCTCCCACCTTGGCTGGTCAGCGCGTTGTGACCCACGATGGAGATGCCGAGGCTCTGACCTTCCTTCTTGGTGAGCGACACTTCGTGGATCTCGTAACCTTCCAGGTTTGGCTGAAACAAAAACAGAAACTCAGAAACGTTTATGACGCCGAGCTACGACAAACATTCAGAGTCGTCTCACCGTTTTGCTGTGGCGGCGTTGGGGCGGCAGCTCGGGGACTCGGGGGGGTAAGGAGGAGACGGGGGCGGAGTCAGGAGGCGGTGGAGGAGGCGGAGCGGCCGACCTCTGACCTCTGGGATCTCTGGCGATGAGCATGGTCACGTGACTCCCGCAGCCCTGCAGCACCTTGACGACCTGGTCACTGGTGAGGCCGTTGGTGGGCGTGGCCCCGATACGCAGGATGTGGTCGCCCGTCCTGAGACGCCCGTCCTGATTGGAGGAGACGCAACAACAACAAGCTTCAACATGTAAACAACTGAAACAGAGGAAAAACTTTAACCCTTCACCTGCTGCTCTGAGACAGGTGACCTCACCAGGGGTCTGTTTCACAAAGCAGGTTCAACAAACTCTGAGTTAAACCCTGAACTCTGAGTTGATCTCCTCTGAGATAGAAAACTCTGAGTTTTCTGTTCCAGAACAGCTGATTTGAGTTTGTTTGATCAACTCGGAGTAGTTTCACCAGGGGTCCGTTTCACAAAGCAGGTTTAACAAACTCTGAGTCTATTAACCCTGAAATGAGGGAAACTCTGAATTTTCACAAATGGAGGAAACTCAAACAGAGAAAGAGGGGAAACTCTAACCTGTTTCTCAGAGAGAGGTAACTTCAGCTCTGGGTCAGTTACCGTAGTAACAGACGCTGTGAAACTAACCAGGTTTTTGTGAATGTTGGACCTCAAAGAGAGACACTCCGCCCTCTTTCAACCACACACCATGTTTGATTTCCTCATTCTTTCAGTCAGCGGCGAGTTTTGGCGTAACACGGCTCTGCTGTCTGTTATTTAAGAAACATACAAGTCCACTTTTGTCACAAACGTAGCATGAACTTTTGACAATGAACTCGTTGATGAAGGTGCAGCATTATCAAGATTAATATTTTTAATATTTTTCAGGAGATTATCATCAGAGCGCGCATGGATGTTCTGACATTTCCCGACAATTCTCTTTTTAAACGTTTCACATCACAGTCCATCATTTACAGACACAATAATCCGTCTTTACATTTGCAACATTACCAGCCGTAGTCTCTCACATCCCAGCAGATGTTGTGTTTGTGCTACAATTTTTTGTAAATGACAGGTTTTTTTTTTAATAATAATATCGGAGATGCAAGGCAACTGTCTGCAGGTTGAGAAGACATTTATGTGTGTAAACATCATTATGATGGAGATAAAACAACTGCACAGTCAAAAAGCCACGTAATATTTATTTTACAATGTAAAACGTGATCAAAATGAGGTAAAACCGTGAGATTATGTGGAGGTCTGACCTGTTTGAACAATGTTCTTATATTTCATCTTAAGTTTCTGCAAAATCCCCAAATACTAAAATATTCAATAACAAAAAACTCAAAATACTTAAGTATTTAAAATTAAGTACTAAAATAATTCAAAATATTAACTTTTTATCTCATAATTTAGACACTTATGTCAAAATTTCAGCTTGTTGTCTTAATTTTTTGATTTTTTTAATCTAAAATTTTGACTTTTTATCACAAAGTTAGTCCAATTTTGTCTTTTATTTCATGGGTCACACTTTTGAACTCAAAATTTTGAATTAAAAAATGATAATAATAATTAAATTTCAACACTTTATATCAAAATTAGGACCTGTTTTCTTAGAAATTTTGATTTTTTTTTTATTTCAAAATATCAACTTTGACATTTTTAGTCAAATATGTTTTTATTGAGAAAAATAATATTGCATACATTTTAAATATACAGTCATGTCTCCTTTTACAATTTTCTGTTATGGATTCCATTTTTATATTTACCGTTATATTTAAACATTCAACTCCGTGAGATTATGTGGAGGTCTCACCTGTTTGAACAATGTTCTTATATTTCATCTTAAGTTTCAGCTGAGTGAGCTTCTCCCCCGCAGGATTGCACCTAAATAAAATAAATGAATGATCTACATTCAGCAGTTTTCCCTGTAATATTACTGTGATTGTTGGACTACATTTAAACTTACGTATTAACCAGAGCAGCGATGTTCTCTCACACCGTCTCCCTCTCTTTTACAGCTGCTGTGCTGTTGCACTTTTTTCCTAAAATCATGTTAAATTCTCTGTATGAGCACATTAAGATTTCCAGTTCTCGCGGGGTTAAAAAAACGCCGCCCTCTGCTTCCCTGTTGCCATGGTGACTCCAACTTAGCCCCGAGGTGATTACGACAGAAAAATGTCGCCACCACGAATTGAGGTCCACTTTGATGAGGCTCAACTAGTTTGTTTGAGTTTAGTCGACCTTGTCTTTTGAGTCTCAAAAGATAGAGTCTGGAGATCAACTCAGAGTTCAGGGTTTAACTCAGAGTTTGTTAAACCTGCTTCGTGAAACGGACCCCAGGTCTGATGTTTAAACTTTGAGTCTCAATCACCTGAAAAATCCAGGTATATAATGAGTTTAAAAAAACAGTCCTGACGTCCCTCTGGAAAAGTTTGATTAAATTGTTTCAGTAAAGATGAGGACGAGGATTTCTCACCCGGTCGGCGACGCTGTCAGGAAGCAGCGTGCGAACGACCACGCCGCTGGTTTTCCCTCCCACGATGCCGAAGCCCAAACCTGATCCATCGTTAAGGAGCTCGATCTCCTCCACGTGACCCCAATGATCCTGGAACCAAGACGAGAATCAGAGAGAACGAGAAAGGATCTGTTATATCAGCTGTTTCACACACACCTGTCTGTGAGTGTGAGACTGTTGGAAAAATACTTTTTTCTTTGAGATTGTTGTTGATTTTATCTTATTTAACTTGACACAATTAAGGATATTTTGCACTACATCATTTTTAAAAGTTAAGAGTCAAAGATAGCTCTTTTTGTTCTTCAGTTTTTAAAACTAAAAATACAATTTAGAAAGTCGAGTTTAGAAATAACAGGAATAGGTTTTAGGGATTTGAGAAAAGTCAAAGTTCGACTATTTATCTAAAAAGCTCCTTAATTTTTTTTTTGCCTTTTATCCTTTAATTTTGTATTTATTTCATATAATTTTCACTTAAATCTTAGAGTTTTGACTATTTCAACTTTTTTATCTCAAACATTGCCTTTATTTCAAAACTTAGACTTTTGTCGTCTTAAAATTTTGACCTTAAATGAGAAAGTTTGGACTTTTTTCACATAATGTTAAATTAATTTCTTAAACTCTGACAGTTTTTGACTTTTTGTCTCAGAATTTTGTCTTTATTTCTCAAAATTTCCACTTTTCATATTAAAATATTGTCCGTTTATCTCCATTGTTTTTATTTTCATCTTCGCATTAGAGTAAAAGCTTTTGATGTTTCAATGGTTTGATGAAAAGTCAAAGTTTGACTGTTTATCTAGAAATCTTTTTAATTTTTTTTGCCTTTTATGCCATAATTTTGTATGTATTTCTTATAATTTGACTTAAATCTTAGAGTTTGGACTTCTTATGACAAAAATTTCAACGTTGTGGTCTTAAAATTTTGACCTTAAATGAGAAAGTTTGGACTTTTTTCACATAATGTTAAATTGATTTCTTAAAATCTGACAGTTTTTGACTTTTTGTCTCAGAATTTTGTCTTTATTTCTCAAAATTTCCACTTTTCATATTAAAATATTGACCTTTTATCTCAAAGTTTGAAACAATTCTTTCCTTCAGTTTTTATTTTCATCCTCACATTAGAGTAAAAGCTTTTGATGTTTCAATGGTTTGATGTAATTTTCTGTCAAGTTTGTAAATGTTTCTGTAAATTGAGAAAACTTCACTAAATTTTGATTTAAAGAAAATCATGTATCGAATTGAAATTGCAATATCTGCCAGAAAAATCACAATTAGATCTTTTTCTGGGTTTCTGAGGTTTGAAAACGTTTGTGATTTTTATTTTCTTAGTTCGGTCGTTTCCTGTTTGAGTCTGAGAGTCTGGAAACATCCATCGTCCTCAGGTGAGAGGTCGTTAACCTGAACCTCTGCAGGTAATTACAGCTCAGAGCACTTCCTGTCTGATAACAGCTGATCAATGACACACACACACACACACACACACACACACACACACACACACACACACACACACACATACAGGAACAGAAGCAGTGTGTTTCCATGAAGAGTGTGTGTCTCTGTGTCCCTTTATGTCCCGAACATTTATTAAAACATTCCCTCTTTTTTTTTTTTTTTTTTTTAAACTCTGCTTCTCTCTTTCCTTCTGTTCGTGTTCAATTATCTTTGTTCTTCAATTGATTCTAAAAACTTTGTTAAAATGTTTAAATATCATGGTAAATATAAAAATGGAATCCATAACAGAAAATTGTAAAAGGAGACATGAATGTATAGTTAAAATGTATGCAATATTTTTTTTTCTCAATAAAAACATGTTTGACAGAACCTCGACATCGGAGGAAAAAACATTTGGAGAGTGGACACAGAAATAATGGACTGAAGCAAATTAATTCGTCATAATTTTGAGGTTTTTATCTCAAAACTTTGACTTTGAAACTCAATTTTTTAGAAACTTTTTCATCTTAAAATTTCGACTAATGTCACTAATTATTATTTTATGTCTCATTATTTTGACTTTGGCTTATCTCAGAGTTTTGAGGTTTCAATCTCAAAATTTTGATAACTTATCTCGATTTTTGGCTTTTTTTATTTAATCTCATAATTTGGACTTTGATATCATAGATTATTTTTTATTCCATTATTTGACTTTTTATCTCAGAGTTTTGAGGTTTCATATCTCAAAATTTGTGTTTTTAAGTCATAATTTTCAACTGCTGTATAATATTTTCCTTATTTTATTGCTTTTATGTTGCTGTTTTTAACTTTATTTTGTTTTTTATGTGTTTTTTACCCTTTGTAAGGCGACCTTGGGTGTCGTGGAAGGCGCCTTGAAATAAAATGCATTATTATTTTTATTATTATTATTATTATTATTATTTTGATAATTTATCTCAATTTTTTTACTTTTTCATCTCAAAATTTTGACTCGGATGTATCAAATTATTGATTTTTATCTCAATTTTTGGGCTTTTTTTAATCTCATACTTTGGACTTTGATATCACAGATTATTTCTTATTCCATAATTTAGACTTTTTATTTTGGAATTTTGACTGATCTCATCATTTTGACTTGGATGTATCAAATTATTGATTTTTAATCTCATAATTTTGACTTTTTCATCTCAAATCTTTGATTCTTAAACTCAAAATTTAATCTCATTTCTCCTAATCGTGTCTTATCTCGTGGTCAGTCAGTGAATTTCTCTCGTCTCAGAAAAATGAAAAATTACCCAAATTTGTGCGTCAAAATTTTCTGAAATGCAAACAATATCTTTAAACGAGACTTTTTTTTTTTTACTCCATTTGCAGATATTTTCTGACCAGTTTCAAGCAATTCAGACGACATTTCTGTCTTTGACAACTCTGAATAAGACATTTTTGTCTTTAATAACTAAATAAGACATTTCTGTCTTTGATAACTAAATAAAACATTTCTGTCTTTAATAACTCTAAATAAGACATTTCTGTCTTTAATAACTAAATAAGACATTTCTGTCTTTAATAACTAAATAAGACATTTTTGTCTTTAATAACTTTTGTCTTTAATAACTCTAAATAAGACGTTTTTGTCTTTAATAACTAAATAAGACATTTCTGTCTTTAATAACTAAATAAGCCATTTCTGTCTTTAATAACTCTAAATAAAACATTTCTGTCTTTAATAACTAAATAAGCCATTTCTGTCTTTAATAACTCTAAATAAGACATTTCTGTCTTTAATAACTAAATAAGACATTTCTGTCTTTAATAACTAAATAAGACATTTTTGTCTTTAATAACTTTTGTCTTTAATAACTCTAAATAAGACGTTTTTGTCTTTAAAAACTAAATAAGACATTTTTGTCTTTAATAACTCTAAATAAGACATTTTTGTCTTTAATAACTTTTGTCTTTGATAACTCTAAATAAGACGTTTTTGTCTTTAAAAACTAAATAAGATATTTTTGTCTTTAATAACTCTAAATAAGACATTTTTGTCTTTAAAAACTAAATAAGACATTTTTGTCTTTAATAACTCTAAATAAGACATTTTTGTTTTTAATAACTTTTGTCTTTAATAACTCTAAATAAGACATTTTTGTCTTTAATAACTTTTGTCTTTAATAACTCTAAATAAGACATTTTTGTCAAATTATTGAAAACAGAAATTATTGAGATTTATTCTGTAAAAACAGAAATTATTGAAAACAGAAATTATTGAGATTTATTCTGTAAAAACAGAAATTATTGAAAACAGAAATTATTGAGATTTATTCTGTAAAAACAGAAATTTTTGATTTATTCTGTAAAAACAGAAATTATTTTCTAAATAAGACATTTTTGTCTTTAATAACTTTTGTCTTTAATAACTCTAAATAAGACATTTTTGTCTTTAATAACTTTTGTCTTTAATAACTCTAAATAAGACATTTTATTCTTTAATAACTTTAGTCTTTAATAATTCTAAATAAGACATTTTGTCTTTAAAAACTAAATAAGACATTTTTGTCTTTAATAACTTTTGTCTTTGATAACTCTAAATAAGACATTTTTTTCTTTAATAACTTTTGTCTTTAATTACTTTTGTCTATAATAACTCTAAATAAGGCCTTTTTTGTTTTTAATAACTTTTGTCTTTAATAACTCTGAATAAGACATTTTATTCTTTAATAACTTTAGTCTTTAATAATTCTAAATAAGACATTTTGTCTTTAAAAACTCTAAATAAGACATTTTTGTCTTTATTAACTTTTGTCTTTAACAACTCTAAATAAGACATTTTATTCTTTAATAACTTTAGTCTTTAATAATTCTAAATAAGACATTTTGTCTTTAAAAACTAAATAAGACATTTTTTTCTTTAATAACTTTTGTCTTTGATAACTCTAAATAAGACATTTTTTTCTTTAATAACTTTTGTCTTTAATTACTTTTGTCTATAATAACTCTAAATAAGACATTTTTGTCTTTCTTAACTCTTAATAAGACATTTTTGTCTTTAATAACTTTTGTCTTTCATAACTCTGAATAAGACATTTTCTGGACTGGTCAGTTGATTGCGGTTCATATAATGATAAAAAGACTATTTTTACTAAAAATTAGATATAAACACTTGATTAAATTTATTTTTGCAGTGTAAAATATGAGTGAGTTCATGAACAAATTGCTCATTGAACTCAGATTAAACACTGAAGTTCAGATTAAACAAACTCAGCTGAAAAATAATGAAGCAGGAAACAACTAAAACAATCCTGCCTGTATTTTTTAATTTAATATCAGTGAAATTTTTGCCAAAACGATTCGTGGACCCCAGATATCATCTCGCGACCCTCACTGGGGCCACGACCCGCAGGTTGAGAACCTTTTCTTTAAAGGAGCTGAAGAGAGTAAAGTTTATAAACTGGCTGTGGTTGTTCCTGAGTTCATTTCCTGAGTCGAGGCGTTTTTTAAAAGCCCCTTCAGCTTTCTTTAATTGCTCAATCTGTTTCCTTTTATCTCCTTTCTTTCTGCTTTTCATCATTTTTAAGAGAGCGATAAATTAGCTTTAAACTCCGGAGCGCGTCAGCTGACACGCCGTCCTCGTGCACCCTGGGAAAATATGCTCTAAACAGACAAAAGCTGTAAAAAAAAAACACGTGCGACTCCGTGATTTACGCCCGTCTTTATGAGCGGCATCGATGCTGTCAGCACGCCACGAGCTCCTGCAGAGAGGAGAGCGAGGAGCGAGAGGAGAGCGAGGAGCGAGAGGAGAACGAGGAGCGAGAGGAGGCGGCGAGTTGGAGTCCGGAGAGTTCGCCTGAATCGTGTTTTGATGGCGGCGGCTCCATTAAACGTGACCTCGATGCGCGAAACAAAAGCAGGAGGCCCCGGTATGCAGGACGTGACCTGGATCCAACCAGGAGGAGGAGGAGGAGGAGGAGGAGGAGGAGGAGGAGGAGGAGCAAACAGAGGGTCAGTGTGTGATAATGAGCCGACAGCAGAATCATTACGGCGAGGTCGACCTCTGACCTCAGCTCACGTTCACGCCGTTATCAGATCTGCTGCTGCTCGCTCTGTTTTCTTATCAAACCTCAAACATCTGAAACATTTTCACGTCAGAAAAAGGCAGAAAAAACTTCTTCCTGCTCTTTAAAGCAGCGTTTCTCAAGCACATACATCACTTTACCTGTAAAATGTGTTGTTATTGGATAATTCATTAATTATTTATCTTTTATCCAGAGTCTTTCTGACCATGAACTCTGAAACTTATCAATATAATCTGGTTTAGAAACACTAGAAAAGTTTGATTTCAGGGAAAATAAAAATCATGATTCTCTGAACAAACCTCACCTGTTTTCAGATCTTAATCTTTGTGATCGTTAAACTCCGTTTGTGAAGTTTCAGAAAAGTCTGATCTGCTGCAGCGTCCAATCAGAGACTGACTTGCTGTGTGGGGGCGTGTCTGTACATGGTGCAAAGGTTTGTAAAGGCAGCGCTCATGTTTTCTCAAAAAACACTCCTCCAATCAGTCTCCTCTCTCTCCTCTCTCCTCTTTTCCTATCTCCTCTCTCCTCTCTCCTCTTTTCCTATCTCCTCTCTCCTCTTTCCTACCTCCAACTTCCTATCTACTCTCTCCTCTTTCCTCTCTCCTTTCTCCTCTCTCCTCTTTCCTCTCTCCTATCTCCTCTCTCCTATCTCCTCTCTCCTCTTTCCTCTCTCCTCTTTTCCTTTCTCTTCTCTCCTCTTTCCTCTCTCCTATCTCCTCTCTCCTATCTCCTCTCTCCTCTTTCCTCTCTCCTCTTTTCCTTTCTCTTCTCTCCTCTTTCCTCTCTCCTATCTCCTCTTTTCCTATCTCCTATCTCCTCTTTCCTACCTCCAACTTCCTATCTCCTCTCTCCTCTTTCCTCTCTCCTATCTCCTCTCTCCTATGTCTTGTCTCCTTTCTCCTCTCTCCTCTTTTCCTTTCTCCTCTTTTCCTTTCTCCTCTCTCCTCTTTTCCTATCTCCTCTCTCCTCTTTCTTGTCTCCTCTCTCCTCTTTCCTAACTCCTATCTCCTTTCTCCTCTCTCCTCTTTCTTGTCTCCTCTCCCCTCTTTCCTCTCTCCTCTTTCCTATCCCCTCTCTCCTCTCTCCTATCTCCTGTCTCCTCTCTCCTCTCCCCTCTCTCCTCTTTCCTATCTCCTCTCTCCTCTCCCCTCTTTCCTCTCTCCTATCTCCTCTTTCCTCTCTCCTATCTCCTCTTTCCTGCCTCCTCTCTCTTCTCTCCTCTCTCCTATCTCCTTTCTTGGCAGTGCAAATACTACATTGGGTGACACACAAGAGAGAGGAGAGAGGAGAAAACAGAATTGAGAAAGGAGAGAGGAAGAAAGAGAGAAGAAAGAAGAATTTAGACAGAAGAGAGGAAAAAAGGGAAAGAGAGAGGGGAGAGGATCAAAGAAAGGAGAAAAAAGGAGGAGGGAAAATAGTGATAGAAGAGGGGGAAGAGGGAGGAGAAAACAAAAAAGAAAGAGAAGAGAGGATTAAAGAGAGAGGAGAAAAGACAGAGGAGAAAAAAGAGAGGAGAAAAAAGAGAGGAGAAAAAGAGAAAAGAAAGAGAAAGAGAAATGAGAGGAGGAAAGAGAGGAGGAGAAAAGAGAGAGGGGAAAAAGAGAGGAGGAAAAAGAAACAGGAGGAGAAAAAAGAGAGGAGAAAACAGAAAAGACAGGAGAGAGGAGAAAAAGAGAGAGGAGAAAAGAAAGAGGAGAAAAAGAGAGGAGGAAAAGAGAGGAGAAAACAGAAAAGACAGGAGAGAGGAGAAAAAGAGAGAGGAGAAAAGAAAGAGGAGAAAAAGAGAGGAGAAAAAGAGAGGAGAAAAAGAGAGAGGAGAAAAGAAAGAGGAGAAAAGAAAGAGGAGAAAAAGAGAGGAGAAAAAGAGAGGAGAGGAAAAAGAGAGGAGAGGAAAAAGAGAGGAGGAAAAGAGACAGGAGGAGAAGAGAGAGGAGAAAAAGAGAGAGGGGAAGAGAAAGAGAAATGAGAGGAGGAAAAGAGACAGGAGGAGAAAAGAGAGGAGGAAAAGAGAGGGGGGAAGAGAGAAAAGAAAAGAAAAGAGAGGAGAAGATTTGAGAGGAGAAAGAAAGAGGAAAGTTTCAGTTTGTTGCTCTGAGTTTCACTCACAGACTCTCAGGTTAAATCATCCTCAGTTTGACCTTTGACCTTTTCTCTCAGTCTGACTCTGACCCCCCCATCTCTCTCTCTCTCTCTCTCTCTCTCTCTCTCTCTCTCTCTCTCTCTCTCTCTCTCCTGTGTACCTGAGTGTGACTCGCCCGTCATGTCGACATTCATTGATCGTCTCCTCTCAGACTTAAACACATATTGTCAGGAGCGAAGCTGCGAGCGAAGCACTAAGTTGATTTCCTCGCCGCCGCCACCGCCAGCGCCGCCACCGCCACCGCCGCAGCCGTGAGGTCGTAAAAATCACGGCGCTGAATGTCAGCGGCGACTCATAAACAGGAGGTCTCACTCCGATACAGGAACCAGGCCCCAAAGTGACCTCCAATCATGATGGACGCGCTCGCCACGGCGCCACGTTTGAGTGACGGCCAAGTGTGTGTGTGTGTGTGTGTGTGTGTGTGTGTGTGTGTGTGTGTGTGTGTGTGNTCCTGCCTCCTCTCTCCTCTTTCCTATCTCCTCTCTCCCGTCTCCTATCTCCTCTTTCCTTTCCCCTTTTTCCTCTTTCCTCTCTCCTCCCTCCTATGCCTTGTCTCCTGTTTCCTTTCTCCTCTTTCCTCTCTCCTATCTCCTCTCTCCTATCTCCTCTCTCCTATCTCCTTTCTCCTCTTTCCTGTCTCCTCTTTCCTTCTCCTCTTTCCTATCTCCTCTCCTCTCTCCTCTTTCTTGCCTCCTACCTCCTCTCTCCTCTCTTCTCTTTCCTACCTCCTGCCTCCTCTCTCCTTTCTCCTCTTTCCCGCTCCTTTCTCCTCTCTCCTTTCTCCTCTCCTCTCTCCTCTTTCCTATCTCCTCTCTCCTCTCTCCTTTCTCCTCTCTCCTATCTCCTCTCCTCTTTCCTATCTCCTCTCTCCTCTCTCCTCTTTCCTATCTCCTCTCTCCTCTCTCCTCTTTCCTGCCTCCTGTCTCCTCTCTCCTCTCTCCTCTTTCCTATCTCCTCTCTCCTTTCTCCTCTTTCCCGTCTCCTGTCTCCACTTTCCTATTTCTCTCCTACCGTGCTGATGGCGGCGGCGGCATTGGGAGGCGATGATGCGTTGCCATGGCGTTCTCGAGCCACCACCAGGTCCACGGTCTCCCCCGGCTGCTGCAGGAGGCTCAGGGCCTGATTCTGACTGATCCCTGACTCCAGAGGACTCCCATTAATGACCAGGATCTCATCACGCTCCTGCAGGCGCCCGTCCCTGCAGACGCCACATGACATCATCAGTCACCACATGACATCATCACCACGTCAGAAATGTCTTTTCTCAATAGGAAAAACTCACAGTTCAGATAATGAGCGACAGAAAGCTCACAGGTCAGACTCTTCTGATTAAAACACCTTTTTTTTTACTTTCCCATATTTATAAAAAAGTCTGACCAAACTTCAAAAATGTAATTTCTTCCCAAAATTTCAGGGTTTTTATATTAATCATGAATCTCATTCTGTTGCTTTGAGCATTTCATTTATCTGGACTTGTGTTTACTCTAGAACTCTGATCTGAGTTTATTACTTAGATCTCATCTTATAACTTTGATCTCATTCTATCCCTTTGATCTCATTCTATCCCTTTGATCTCATTCTATCCCTTTGATCTCATTCTATCCCTTTGATCTCACTCTATAACTTTAGTCTCATTCTATCCCTTTGATCTCATTCTATCCCTTTGATCTCATTTTATAACTTTAATCTCATTCTACCCTTTGATCTCATTCTATCCTTTTGATCTCATTCTATCCCTTTGATCTCATTCTATCTCTTTGATCTCACGCTATCCCCTTGATATCATTCTATCCCTTTGATCTCATTCTATCCCTTTGATATCATTCTATCCCTTTGATCTCACGCTATCCCTTTGATATCATTCTATCCCTTTGATCTCATTCTATCCTTTTGATATCATTCTATCCCTTTGATCTCATTCTATCCTTTTGATCTCATTCTATCCCTTTGATCTCATTCTATCCCTTTAATCTCATTTTATAACTTTGATATCATCTTATAACTTTGATCTCATTCTATCCCTTTGATCTCATTCTATCCCTTTAATCTCATTCTATCCTTTTGATCTCATTTAATCCCTTTGATATCATTCCATCCCTTTGATCTCACTCTGTCCCTTTGATATCATTCTATCCCTTAGATCTCATTCTATCCCTTTGATCTCACTCTATCCCTTTGATCTCATTCTATCCCTTTGATCTCATTCTATCCTTTTGATCTCATTCTATCCCTTTGATCTCATTCTATCTCTTTGATCTCATTCTATAACTTTAATCTCATTCTATCCCTTTGATCTCATTCTATCCCTTCGATCTCACTCTATCCCTTTGATATCATTCTATCCCTTTGATATCATCTTATAACTTTGATCTCATTCTATCCCTTTGATCTCACTCTATCCTTTTGATATCATTCTATCCCTTTGATCTCATTCTATCCTTTTGATATACTATCTATCCCTTTGATCTAATTCTATCCTTTTGATCTCATTCTATCCCTTTGATATCATTCTATCCCTTTGATATCATTCTATCCCTTTGATCTCATTCTATCCTTTTGATATCATTCTATCCCTTTGATCTCATTTATAACTTTAATCTCATTCTATCCCTTTGATCTCATTCTATCCCTCTGATCTCACTCTATCCCTTTAATCTCATTCTATCCCTTTGATATCATTCTATCCCTTTGATCTCATTCTATCCCTTTGATATCATTCTATCCCTTTGATATCATTCTATCCCTTTGATATCATTCTATCCCTTTGATCTCATTCTATCCCTTTGATCTCATTCTATCCTTTTGATCTCACTCTATCCCTTTGATATCATTCTATCCTTTGATATCATTCTATCCCTTTGATCTCATTCTATCCCTTTAATCTCACTCTATCCCTTTGATATCATTCTATCCCTTTGATCTCATTCTATCCTTTTGATATCATTCTATCCCTTCGATCTCATTCTATCCCTTTGATCTCATTCTATCCCTTTGATCTCACTCTATCCCTTTGATATCATTATATCCCTTTGATCTCGCTCTATCCCTATCCCTTTGATCTCATTCTATCCCTTTGATCTCACTCTATCCCTTTGATATCATTCTATCCCTTTGATATCATTCTATCCCTTTGATCTCATTCTATCCCTTTGATCTCATTCTATCCCTTTGATCTCACTCTATCCCTTTGATATCATTCAATCCCTTTGATCTCATTCTATCCTTTTGATATCATTCTATCCCTTTGATCTCATTCTATCCCTTTGATCTCACTCTATCCCTTTGATATCATTCTATCCTTTTGATCTCATTCTATCCCTTTGATCTCATTCTATCCCTTTGATCTCATTCTATCCCTTTGATCTCATTCTATCCCTTCGATCTCATTTTATAACTTTGATATCATCTTATAACTTTGATCTCATTCTATTATTATTATTATTATTCTATAGTCAGTGGAAAAGGGCCATAAGGTTACAGGTTATGGTGTGTTTGTTTATTGTTGTTTGTTTGTTGTTGTTGTTGTTGACTGAACCTGTGAGCGATGCCTCCTGGTTGGATCTGTTTGACGAACACGCCCTGACTGCTGCTGCTTCCTGCTGGACTCAGACCGACCACGCTGAAGCCTAAACCTCCAGAGAGAGGACGAGTCAGACTGACCTGCTCTGTTTGACGCCCCTGAACACACACACACACACACACACACACACACACACACACACACACAGGTATTAACACACATGAACAGGTGCACACACTTTAACTCTGTGTTTGGCTCCGCCCACCTTTGCTGCAGCGTGGATCCACTTCTGCAGGAGCTCGGAGGAGGGCGGAGTCTGACGCACGGAGGGGGAGGAGCCGTTGGTCAGGACGGAGGAGGAGGAGGCGGAGAGAGTGGGCGGGGCCGAGCTGCTGGGCGGTGATGTCACGGCGCTCATGATCAGCTGACCCTTTTTGGAGAAACTGATGTCGCTGCAGGCGTCAGGCGGCATGCTGCTCAGCTACGGGGAAAGAAAAGAGACAAAAAGGTTCAGATTGACAAACTGTTTGTTTCTGCATCACAGATTTAAAGTTTTCAAGTTTAAAAGGCGATAACTTTGTTTTATGAACTTATGGTGAAAAGGAAACTCAGGTTTTATTCTTTGGTTTTTGGATTTGATAAATTAAAGTTTTAAAATGAACAAAAAGTGTCAGCCCTGTTTCCAAACAGTGTCCACGTCTGCGGCGAAGGTTTCTGATCCTTTAATGGTCACTTTAAGCAGAATAACACATGATGTCATCGAGCGAGCGTCACCTGAACGCCTCGCTGAGGTCGGTCAACTTCACAGTCATCGACCACAAACAGAGAAGACGAGAGAACAACACTCACACACCTCAGAGCTGCAGCTTTAAGGGAAATATCTAACACACCTGTGAAGCTGAATGTGACACAGGTGAAGTTTAATGAGAAGATTTAAAATCAAAATGAAGGAGGAAGAACTTTGTTAGGTTTAAGGTTTTAAGGCGCGTTTGAAAACAGGCAGAAAAATGACAAACTTGTCAAAGTTTTGTTTTAAAATAAAGAAAAGAATGTGGAAACAATCTCAGACTTTTTTTATTAAAAAAAAAAAAAACACCATTAAGAAACCTAAAGGCTAAAAAAGGAGCTAAAGGTTAAAACATGAGCTAGAGGCTTAAACAGGAGCTAAAGGCTTAAACATGAGCTAAAGGCTAAAAAAGGAGCTAAAGGCTAAAACAGGAGCTAAAGGGTAAAAAAAGAGCTAAAGGCTAAAACATGAGCTAAATGCTAAAAAAGGAGCTAAAGGCTAAAACATGAGCTAAAGGCTAAAACATGAGCTAAAGGCTTAAACAGGAGCTAGAGGCTAAATCATGAGCTAAAGGCTAAAAAAGAAGCTTAAGCCTTAAACAGGAGCTAAAGGCTAAAAAACAAGCTAAAGGCTAAAAACAGACTGAAGGCTAAATCATGAGCTAAAGGCTAAAAAAGAAGCTTAAGCCTTAAACAGGAGCTAAAGGCTAAAAAACAAGCTAAAGGCTAAAAACAGACTGAAGGCTAAAACATGAGCTTAAGGCTAAAAAACAGATTAAAGGCTAAAAAACAAGCTAAAGGCTAAAAACAGACTGAAGGCTTAAACAGGAGCTAAAGGCTAAATCATGAGCTAAAGTCTTAAAAAAGGAGCAAAAGTCTTAAAAAAGGAGCTAAAGGCTAAAAACAAACTGAAGGCTAAAACATGAGCTAAAGGCTAAAACATGAGCTTAAGGCTAAAAATGAGCTAAAGGCTAAAACAGGTTTTCAGGCTTGTGTGTGAATACAGGCAGAAAAATGTCAAACTTGTCAAAGTTCTGTTTTAAAATAAAATGTGGCAACAACCTCAGACTTTTTTTATTTAAAAAAAAAAAAAAAAAAAAAGATCCATTAAAAGAGTGGAATGAGCCTTTAAAGGAAACAAACTCATGAGCGTGTCATCACTGTACGCTCTCTCGCCGTTTAACCATCTGTGTCCAACGCCCTGCAGACTCATTAAAGTTAACCGCCGTGTAGCTCCGCCCCCCCAGCGTGTGTGACAGCCTATGGGGACGCAGCGCGGCGCCGCCTCCTGTCCAACACGGTGACCTGTCAGCGGGGACATCGACTCCCCTCCACGCCTCCATCTGTATTCAGGCGGCGCCGGCTCTGACGCCGAAGCTTTACAATAAACAATCTGCGGCCAAATTAAGATAATGGCAATAACTGCGGCTTCATATTCTAAGTGCTGCGAAGGTCAGAGCCAGTCTATGAAAGCGTCTGCAGGAGCTGAGGAGGGTATATGAAGCAGGGACTTCTTTATTTATTTCACCCCCCTCCCCCGGCACGGCGGCCGGCGCTCTGCGGATCTATCAAGCTTTAATATCTAGTGTCTTGCTTTGAGTAACGGCCTTGTCGAGGCGTATTGATGAAATGGCTCGGGATCCTGCTCCGTCAGCCCGGCCTAAATAAGCCGCAGACTGATAAGTTTCCACAATGTGAGTGTAAAGGTCATTAATACATTACCTGTTCAGAGAGTGAGAGCCTGCAGAGGAATCTATCGATTTTCTTTTCTACCACTCTCCTCCCCACTTACCCCCCGGCCTCGCTCCTCCATTTTTTCACTCCACGTCTTTCTTTATTGTCCACAACGTCCTTGCATATAGGAGCAGCTGCTCTCTCTCTGACAGTGAGAGGAGGCTGTTTTAGAAAACCACAAGCTGCTTCACACTGAGGCTGAAACATTTACAAAAATAATCTCATTACCATTATTATTTCCTATAGTGTCATTTTTTTTTGTACGATTATTTTTGGTTTCCATCTTCTCTGCTTTTGTTTCATGACCTGTTCTGTGTTTCTATGTGTTTATATCAAAGTTCTATTGCTGGCAAAATATATATTTTTGCATTTTTTTGAAAAATATATGTATGGGTCAAAACTTTACCATTTTGGACACTTTTCATTCTTTTTTTGACCATTTTTTGCAACAAACCGACTATTTCTCAAGCTGAATCCCAACTTTCTTGCCATTTTTAATACTTTCCTGCTGTTTTTCATAACTTTTTTCGTAACTTTTTTCCCATTTTTGCTGAACTTACTTTTCTATCTTCTGTGTTTTTAAACAAACTCATTTTGAACATGAACAGTTTCATTAATTACAGCACAACAACAACAACCCACTACCACTACAACTGGGACTGATTTTTACACATTTAAACACTTTTACCTTCTTTTTTTACACTTTTTGAACATTTTTGGAACATTTTTGGAACTCTTTTTGATACTTTCTCACTGTTTTCCAGTTAGGCTCCCAATTTTTCTCACCAATTTTTGACACTTGGACACTTTTTTTGCAACTCTAGGACCATTTTTTGAAACAAACTGACTATTTCTCCCAACTTCCTTGCCATTTTTACCACTTTTCCCCGTTTTTTGTATTTTTTTTTTCCCATTTTAACCACTCTAACCTTCTTTTTTTAACACTTTTGGAACATTTTTGATACTATTTTCCAGGTTCACTCCCAATTTTCTTGCCACTTTTTTCTGTTTTTGCCCATGTTTAACACTTTTCACTCTTGTTTTGACCATTTTTTGCAACAAACTGACAATTTCTCAAGCTGAATCCCAAGGTTCTTGCCTATTTTACCACTTTTCCCTGTTTTTCGTAACTTTTTTCCCATTTTTGCTGAACTTACTTTTCCATCTTCTCTGTTTTTAAACAAACTCATTGTAGAACATGAACAGTTTCATTAATTACAACAACAACAACAACCCACTACCACTACAACTGGGACTGATTTATACACATTTAAACACTTTTACCTGCTTTTTTAACACTTTAGGAACATTTTTTGATACTTTCTCACAAATTTCCAGGTTCACTCCCAATTTTCTCACCAATTTTTGACACTTTGGTATTTTTTTTCAACTCTAGGACCATTTTTTGCAACAAACTGATTTTTTTTTTCAAGCTGAATCCCAAGTTTCTTGCCATTTTTAACACTTTCCTGCTGTTTTTCATTACTTTTTTCATAACTTTTTTCCCATTTTTGCTGAACTTACTTTTCCATCTCTGTTTTTAAACAAACTCATTGTAGAACATGAACAGTTACATTAATTACAACACAACAACAACAACCCACTACCACTTCAACTGGGACTGATTTTTACACATTTTACTCCCGTTTGTTTACCTTCTTTTTTAACACTTTTAGAACATTTTTTGATACTTTCTCACAAATTTCCAGGTTCACTCCCAATTTTCTTACCAATGTTTGACCATTTTTTGCAACAAACTGACCATTTCTCATGCTGAATCCCAAGTTTCTTGCCACTTTTTGCTGATTTTGCCCATTTTTGACACTTTTCACTCTTTCTTGCCATTTTTGTTTTGTTTTTATCCATTTTCAAAGAACTTTGTAAAAATAAGTTTATAGACCCTCTTTTTGTCATTGCTCGTATGTGCGTTTTATTGCTCGCTCGACTTTTGACACCAATATGACGCCATGCTTTGCCCTCTTTGTGAAAAGGTTCAACAAAAATTTGTTCGATTCATGGATTGTACCTTTTCTGTTACACACGTGAATGTGAGACGGTTATAAATAGGTCTCGACTATGATCTAAATGGCTGCAGCTGCTTCCTGTGAAGTGTAAGGTGATTGGTTACTGTAGGAGTGAGTGACAGGCCTGTTAGCCAATAAACGACCCTCTAAGAGAGAAATTACACAAGACCAGTCAAGCAGGGAGCACTTGTTGTCTATCACAGGCTCTCCTGGGATGAAAACTCAACAGAAAAGGATGGGGTAGTGTTGTGGCTGGGCCTCACCTGGTGACGTAGCTGTTTGATGGAGTGCTGCAGGGTGAGGATGTGGTTGAAGAGTGGGCTCTGCAGCGTCTCCCTCAGGTTCCCCATGGTCTCTCCGTGGTTCCACTCCTCCCTCTGGATCAGTTTGTTCTGCAAACGTTCTAACGCCCCCAGAACCTGCTGACGCTCGGCCAACGACACTGAGGACGGAGAACGGGCGCCGTCAGACACAGATAAAGCTCGTTTACACCTGTTATTAAAACAACCACCAGGAGAGAGGGTTTTACCTGTCGGGACGTTTTCAAACATCCTGCTCGTGTCTCGATCTCTGACTGTTTCTCTGGATCAATCTGAAAAACAAAAACAAGAAAAAAATCAGATATTTTACTGAAAAACTGAAGATTAAATGAGCTCGGAGAGAAAAGTTTAGATAAAGCAGACAGGAAACGCGAACCTGTGGGATTTAAATGACGTCCAAAACAAACTTCAGACAAAATAAATTTGAGTCAAGACAAAAATCAGAAAGTTAAGACGCAATGAAACAAGTTCAGTTTATACCACAAAGAAAACAATGATCAGAAAAATTAGTTTAAGGTGAATTATGCGAAGAAAAGTTCTGATAAAGTAGATTAAATAGTCTTTGGACACGAGTATGAGTGGGTTTTAAAAACAATACCATCATCACCATGGCGACAAGTGGCGCCTTTAGGAATGAGTATTCATAAGATTCAATTAAAATTTTGACTTTTAAACTCAAAATTTCGACTAAATCCAAAAGTTTTGATTGTTTCATCTCAAGATTTCGACTCCATCTTTTCACACTTTGACTTTTTGACGAATAACTTTGACGTTTCTAACTCAAATTCTTTACTTTATCTTTACTTAAATACCGACTTTTATCCCAAATTTTGACCGTTTTATGTCAAGATTTCGACTTTGTTCTCTTAAAGCTTTGATTTTATTTCAATCTTTGACTTTTTGTCCAATAACTGTGAATTTAAGCCTTGTTATTAACTCATTTTAACTCATAATTTTGACTTTTTAGTCTCATGATTTTGACTTTTTATACCCAACTTTGACGTTCGTCTCTTTGAATGGGTGTGTATGTGGTTCATGCTCTTTCTGAACAGCCTCAAGTGGACACTCAAGGAACTGCAGTTTGTAAAATTTCAGCCTCAAATTTACAAACGGGCATTTTGACACAAACCATTTCAATCAATAAAACTTTATTCACAAAACTCCAAATAACACATATCATACCCTTTAGACCAGTGATTCCCAACCTGTGGGTCGTGGCCCCCTGTTGGGCCGTGGAGGCATTGCAAGTGGGCCGCCAAATCATTTCCAAAAAACTAATATTTTTGTCAGGAGCTGTTTTATAAAGATACAAATATTCATAACAATGTTAAAATGTTGAACATCAGTTATGGTCTTAAGAATATTAAAATGACCCCAAATGTAATTTGAGAAATGTTATTATACCTGATATGTAAAAAACAGCGTTTAGCCTAAAATGTAATAACGGCAAAAAGGAAAAGTTATCAGCACCTGTTTCATCATTGACTTAATATGTTTTGGGTTTTATTACTTATTTTCAAATATTTCTGGCTCAGCACTTTTGTTACATTATCAACCATTTACTACATTTCTGGTAGTTGTTGCACTGTTTTTATGACATTTCAGGTCTTTGTTACAAATTGGGCTCTAACTAGGTGATATATATTATATAACCTTCATATTTATGGGGTCAGAGGTCGGTAAGAGGGGGCCACAAACATTTAGTGAGACGTAAAAGTGGGCCCCAAGATAGAAAAGGTTGGAAACTGCTGCTCTAGACGATTACTTAAAAAACGACACTTAAAATTCAGTAAAAGGCAAAAATTGTTATGAGGCGTCGACTTTTATGTTTCTTTCTTTATATTTCTCCAGTGCCGACACAAATAAAATCTGTTTCCTGTCCATTTCCTGATAATCACCTCTTTGTTTGCACCTGCCTGCACTGTTGCCAACTCAGCGACTTTCTCCCTAAATCTGGCGACTTTCCAGACCCCTTGGCGACTTTTTTATGTCAAAAGCGACAAATCTGGCGACTTTTCTAGTGTTTGGCGTTGTTCCTAAAAGAGTCCGTAGTCTCCTCTGCGCCCAACCTTCAGAATAATAAAAATATATCTTATCGTCTCCAGACAATAAAATAAAAAATGGGAAGAAACTCTGTAAAACAGTCATTTTTTGGTCTTATAATGCAGAGAAACATCACCTATTTTTCTCAAAAGACACTGAAAATGAGTTAGAAATTTAAAAAATAAACATTAAATTTTTAATCAAGCTGAGAGGGACAGAGATAATTATAAAAGCCACTTTCTGCTGGTTAAAAATACAGAAAATTAAAAACAGGATTTAAAATTTTTTTTTTCCCCATATTGAGTCAAGACTTGATAAAAGAGTCAAAATTTCGACTTTTCTTTTAAAAAAATATGACTTTTTAATCACTCATTTGGAATGACACTGAAGAAGGAATCCAATAAAAATCTCAACATTTAGGACGTTTATTATAGACTTTTTGTCTCTTCCAGAACATTATTCCTTTCTCCTACAGAGTTCCTTATAATAATGTTCCAATGCCAGATTATGCAAATTAGGCGATGACGTCATCTAGCGACTTTTGGTGCAGCCAATAGCTACTTTCCTTGCTGAGGAGTTGGCAACACTGCCTGCCTGTGGTCACCTGACGTCACCTTAAAGTGAGACCTTAATTCCCACCTGTGCCTCAGGTGTGAGTGTTACCTGTGTGTTAGCTCAGTCTCATCCAGGTGTGTTTACACAGAGAACAGGTGACACCTTATCAGGTCCAACTGGAGGAGAAAACAAACAAAACAACATCTGACCTGACTTTTCTGAGCTCAAAGTTTTCTGAGCTCAAAGTTTTCTGAGCTGAAACTTTGAGCTCGAGCCTGAAATCTGGGCTGCGCGCGCACACTTCACCTGTGCGTTTACCTGAGACACCAGGAAGTGAAACTGAGCAGCTGGGAGGGGAGGGGGGTGAAACTGGGGGGAGAAACTAAACATAAATAAGAGAAAATCTCTGCTTCATGAGCTGAAACTTTCACAGGAATGAGTGAAACTAAAGGACAGAGTCTGAACAGGTGAAACCTGCAACAGGTGCATCAAAGTTTCACAGAACTAACACCTGAAGCAGGTGAAACGACATTAAAACACTTTATTTAGTCACTGACGAGGCTTCATGGTGACTCTTGAGTGTTTCACAGGATAAAAAGTGAAATAAACAACATAAAAAACCAGTTTTTCAATCATGACTGGATCAACATGATGAACCTGAGCTAACACAGCTACGCGCTAACACACAAACTCACCTGTAAATAATAAATAAAACTAAACTTTAAAAGCTTCAGTCTGACCCCTGCTCTCAGCACAAACACTCACACTATGTCTCCTTTAATCTGTGACACATATTTGTACAAGAAAACAGTTTAAAAAGGTTGAAAAGTGGAGTGAAACTCACATGAAGTGGATCCAGTTTAACGCTGGTGTCGCTTTAATGATGCGTTCAGGTGCTGTCGGAAATCACGCGCCAAGTTCAGGTGAATCGCGGCAACGTGAGATTTCAGTTATTATTTCTAAATTAGAAATGCCTCAAACTTCATGTCTTGTATTTCATAATGTTAGCGAACAGATTTAACTGAATGTTTTTTTTTTTCCAAACTCTTTTTTTTATTTAATTTCTTGATAAAGATACAGATACATTTTGTAAAAATAGGCATTATATAAAATACATACACATCGTGTTAAATACATAAATAAATAATAGTCAAAGTACCAAATAAAACAAAACAAAAGCAGTAATAGTAGTAATAATAATGATAATTAATAATTATAATAACAATAATAATAGAAATAACAATAGATTTATATTAATAACAGTAATGATAATAATAAGAATAATAGTAGTGATAATAATAGTAATATTAATAATAATAATAGTGCCATTAATATGGAACTAGGAAAAAAAGAAAAAGAATATATCTGCCAAATTTACCATTAAAAAAGTTTAAGAGTAATAGAACAAAACAAAACGTGGTCTTCCAAAATATACAAACACAAAGATCCTAAATTCCAGTCACCCAGAGGAACAACTAAACTGAAAGTTTTTTAAAACAAGAATCTGGTGTAAAAAAAAACAAAAAAATAAAAACATGTAAAACACAAAAATACACATAAAGCTACAAAAATGATCTGAATTTTAAAATCTAAAGAGTATGGAAACACAAATTCTTAGCTGATGTTTTTGGAAAGTGTCCTGAGATATAGTTTTTTGTTTTTATTCATTTTATTTATGTCTATTATTATTTATTTATTTATTTTTAATTAAATTTTAATTCTTAAATTAAATTCTAAGCCAACAAACTGATAAGATTTAAAATATAAAATTCACTTTCCATTTCTCTTTTACGGGACAAAAGTTTTTTACATTTCTCAACAGCTTTAAAATTCTTTTTATTTGCAAAGAATGTTTTATTTAAAAAGGTTCAAGCATAAAATAATGCCACTGTATTTTTAATTTCCATTTACAATAACTGACATTCAATTTTTAGAGTTTAATTACTGTGGATACTTGTCAGGACGGTTGCACCACCTGACATTTTGGGGGTTTGAGGAACCAAAACACAAAAAAACATGTTATATTTTAATAGTTTAAAGATGTGTTTTTATCAGTTTTATTTTTTTCTATTATTTTTTATTTATTTTTAATTACATTTTTATTCTTAAATTAAATTCTTAACCAACAAAATGATAAGATTTAAAATATAAAATTCACTTTCCATTTCTCTTTCAAAAATTGCAAATAAAACATTTATTAAACCCTCTGATGCATGAATTATGATTTCTTTTTGTCTTCAAATATTTGTAGCAGAACATTCAACATAAAACAGTGTGCACTTAATATAAATATGACTTATTTTTCTGCTGACTTCTTTTCTTTTCTTTGATAATATCATAAATAGTCTTTTTTTAATGCTCTGCAAAACATTTTAACTCTCTTTCATCCATTTTAACACTGAATAATTCACAGTTATTACGCTGTTTTACCCTCAAATGTTTGTCTATAACTTTTTCAAAATATATATATATATGTTTGGAAAAAGAATTGAAAACATTTTTCAGGCTCTAAGAATAATAAAAATATCCTGACACAGACTAATATGAATTTCCATTGAATTGAGGAGTAAATAAGTTTTAAATAGGTGTAACTGTAGTGAGCATTATGCAACACAGGGTTAAACAAAGCTCAAAGTCACTATAAATAAATAAGTATATACAAATTGACAGATTTTCTGCAAAAAAGGGTCTAGTTTTTTTTTTTACCGAGTTTTCCTGAACGCACCACAGGTCACATGACTCAGACTCCAACATGGCGTCGTCCTGGAGACGGTTGTTGTGTTTTCGCTCCGGAATCTGGTTTTTGCTTTTTTACTGTTTTTATTCTCAGTTTAGACTCAGTTTGACTGAAGATCTGGAAACATGCGACAACCTACGACTGGGACAATATCCTTTAATCCGGATTTAATCCGAAATTAATCCGGATTTAATCCAGATTTAACTGATCACAGATGCTAACGTTAGCCACAGTTAGCATTGATGAATAACATTATTATTACAAACAGTTTAAACCACATTAAACATTAAATTATCTTGTTTTATAAAGTGTTTAATGGTTTAATCCTTTTACAGGAATCAGGAGAATGAGGAGCTGTTTGTTTTTCTGTTAGTTTAGAATCTGATTTTTTTTTTAGAATTATCAAAGTTTTTAGGTTCATTATTTTTTAGTATTTTTAATTTGAGCACCCAAAAATGTCAGGTGGTGCAACCAAATATATGAAAATATATTTATATGTTCCTGTTATTTTTTCTGTGTGAAATTATTGGCAAGTATCTCTCAAGTGTCTGTAGTGACTCATACATTTTCATTTTGTGGGTCTTTTTTATTTACAATAATTCCACGTTATTACATTCTAGTGATCAGGTATTTAGTATTTTTGGCATCTTGATTTTAGATTTTAAGACAAAAAAAACCTACTAAAAAATTGCAAATAAATCCATAAAATAAAAAACCTTTTCAAATTCTACTTATCAACTACTTGTTGTTCACTTAAGCTTATTTTTTGATGCTTTAAACAAGTGAATAAGTGAATAAAGTAATGGATTTACCTGCTCGCACCACCTGACCACATCAGAAATGACAGCAAATAAGATGAAGAATTGTTTTTTTTTTTCATTTCAAATATGGAAAAATGTTTAATTTAGGTCTTTATTGAAGTAAAGTGATTTTCGAGACATTGGGCAATGATAAAAATATGACATTTTTGCTAAAAAGATATATAAATATTTTCCCTGTTTTTCATAACTTTTTTCCTATTTTTGCTACTTTCTGAAATTTTTTAAGTTTCCTTCAAATTTTGTTTTGCTGATTCTTGTTACTTTTTGGACCTTTTTTGAAACAAAATATTTATTGTCCAAGTTTGATCCCAACTGTTTTGCTATTTTTGTTGACTTTGACCTTTTTTTTACCACTTCTTACTGTTTGTGTAACTTTCACACAAATTTTGCCACTTTCTGAAATTTTAAAAGTTTCCTCTTTAATCATCTTGCTAATTTTTGTGGGGGTTTTTTTTTTGTCATTTTGGTCCATTTTTTACACTTTCTCACTGGTTTCCAGAGTCACTCCCAATTTTCTTGACAATTTTTGACCATTTTAGACACTTTTTTCTCTTTTTTTGACCATTTTTTGCAACAAACTGACTATTTATTTTCAAGAAATGTAACTAATATTGGCTTTAAATACCTTTACTTCTCTCGTGTAGTGACATTCCTGCAGTTGTGCCACCTGACATTTCTGCTAATTTCCACTGAAAAAGGCAACTGCTTGGACAACTGTAGTAGCATAAACCATTGTTATAAAGAAAATTTGCATCATTTTTGAATAAGATAAATAATTTGATGTTAAAATAACATTTCACATTATTACATTGGTTGTTCCACCTGACATGGAAATTGTTCCAGTCACCAATGAAGTGAAAAAACCTTTTTTTATCAGTATTTCAGAGAAATCTACAAACTTTTCCACTTGGTCACAAATGTCATTTGGGCTCCTCTGGCTGATGCAGTTTCCTGTTTCCTGTTTTATTCTCTTCACTTTAAAATAAAAGTCTAATGTTACGGTTGCACCACCCTGACATTTGACAAGGTGAAAATTACGGGACAAAAGTTTTTTACATTTCTCAACAGCTTTAAAATTCTTTTTATTTGCAAAGAATGTTTTATTTAAAAAGGTTCAAGCATAAAATAATGCCACTGTAAAGCACTTTTAGAGTTGATGAGTTGGCATCTGAAGCTCGAGTAAAGAGACAGAGAGAATTAAAAGCATTTGCTCCTGTTACGCTCTGAGATGGTTGGGTTTAAGATGATTAGGGTCAGATACGGAAGCTGGTGATGGACAAACTGCAGCACGTGAAAGCAGGGAAAGACCAGGGGAGTCCTGGAGCTGAAATATCTGTTACAGTTCAACCAGAGGATTTACTGTCAGGGGGAAACTCCTCAGCGAGTTCATTCATAAAGCATCAGCTGGTGTTTGTGGGAAAGCTTCGTGGTTACAAACGTGAACGTAGAGTTTGTTGAACCCAAATCCATCAGCTGCTTCTATAAGAGACGTGGTGAAAGAATAGAAAGAGTGAATGAAGCTGGAGGGAAATTACAGCGATGACAGAGTGAGACGTCTGTTTCTGTCAGCAAGAAGAGCTCCAGACACTCCTGATTAAAACCTGAATAAATGCACTGACTTACACTCTGCACTGATGAATCTTAAAAAAGTTCCAAGTAGTTTTGAAATGGAGAAAGAAGAAATGAGAGTGGGAAAAAGTCAAAGTTGAGGAAGCAATTCAGTGAAACATAGTCTGTTCATCAGCTGATCAAAAGTTTAAGACCACAGCTAAAAAAAAAAGCTGAAAAACCCTTAAATAGAAATAAGAGTTTGAACCTTTTTTAAGATTTAACGGGGGAAATGTAAAGTAGTGTCTTAAGATTTGTATCAGGAGTGTATTTACACATGGGTCAATGAGGTGAGGTCCCTTTTTTGTGTCCGAGTGCATGAATTGAGTATTTCATCACATGTATTTCTTTATTCTATGAAACCTGTCAATAAACTTGTGTAGAAATTTGATAATTTTATATTGTACAAAAAAACACAAAACCAAGGAGTTTGGGGGTTTTACAGTCCACCACGTTGGCAGGACTGTTCATAGGTGTCATTAATTTGAGATTTTTATGAATGTCAGTTATTGTAAATGGAAATTAGAAATACAGTGGCATTATTTTATGCTTGAACCTTTTTAAATGAAACATTCTTTGCAAATAAAAAGAATTTTAAAGCTGTTAAGAAATTTAAAAAACTTTTGTCCCGTAATTTTCTCATTGTCAAATGTCAGGGTGGTGCAACCGTAACATTAGACTTTTATTTTAAAGTGAAGAGAATAAAACAGAAACAGGAAACTGCATCAGCCAGAGGAGCCCAAATGACATTTGTGACCAAGTGGAAAAGTTTGTAGATTTCTCTGAAATACTGATAAAAAAGGTTTTTTCACTTCATTGGTGACTGGAACAATTTCCATGTCAGGTGGTACAACCAATGTAATAATGTGAAATGTTATTTTAACATCAAATTATTTATCTTATTCACAAATAAAAGAAATGAAACACACAAAATGAAAATGTATGAGTCACTACAGACACTTGAGAGATACTTGCCAATAATTTCACACAGAAAAAATAGCAGGAACATATAAATCTTTGAAATGTTGCTCAACTACTGAAATCTGTTAGAAAACATAATTCTTAACTCAGAAATATGTTTTTATCCATTTTCAAAGAACTTTTTAAAAATACGGTTTTAGACCCTCTTTTTGACATTGACCCAAATAACTTTTAAATAGATCCTGAGTTGGAAAAAGTTGAGAATTACTGCTCTTCAGGTTTTTTTTGGAGGCTTTTTTGAGTTCACATCCCTGTTTTTTCCCCGTCTTCTCTTCTTTGAATATCAAAACATAAACCCTGAACGGGAGCTGATGGTGTTGAATCATGATGGTTTGGCTCTTCTGTGATGGGAAAGTTGCCCTTTCTCTGCTCAGCGTCTCCTAACAGCTGCTTAATATCGTCCTCTGAGCGACGGCTTAAATGTCCGCGCTGACTTTTCCACCTGCTGCTCCTCCGACTTTCATCACTGCTGCTCCTGTTCCTCCTCACCAACACAATAAACTCTGCACATCACACTCACTCACTTCTTCCTCTTCTTCTTCTAACTCTTTATTTCTCTTACATTCACTCTCAAACTGACAGGGATGATGTTTTTGTTTGTCAGTGAGAATAAAACAATCTGCAGAACAATCCAGAAGGAGTGGGTTTATTTATAAAGAAAAAGCAGGGAGGAGATTGTTGGGGGTGAAGGGGGGGTCAGGTATTCAGTTTCTGCTGCTGCTGAGCCCATTGGTGAGTAAGAAAACCAACTTCCATAAAGAGGAAGATGGAGTTTCCTCTTCCTTTGGGGAATGCAATATAAACCAACTAATTATACCAAAACTGAGCAGCTTCCTCAAAGTCTCGCTCCGTCTGCTCTCAGTCTCCGTTAAAAGGTAAGAAATCCTCTTTTTCTTTGCCTCTCTGCTGCTGCTGGTCTGCAGGAATGAAAGTGTCTTTATTAATGCGTCTCCTTTTGGCTCTCATCTGTAAAAATATTGTTTGAATATTCTGTTGTTTTCACATCACACAAACTGGTTTATTGGAGTGTGTGGCTGCAGGATGATGGGAAACAGGAAGATGAGGAGCTGAAATATCAGATTTGGGATGAAGTGATGAGTTCCTGCAGGTTTGTGCTGCATTTTAAGAGATGTGTAGTTGGAAAAACACTCTTCTTTTGTGAAATATTTCCAGAATAGGGGAGACCGGGGTCGGCTGCAACACTTTTTTGCTTTTGACTCAGTCACTCAGACATGATGTGGATTAGTCAAACCAAATTTTAATACAGGAAACTTACATCTTTACACAGAGTGAATTCTTCACAGTTTGTATTTTTAATGTAAAAAGTCAAATGTTGCAACATGTTTTATTGTTATGACACAATTTATTCCAGCTTTAACAAAATTTAAGTCATAATGAAGTTACAGTTATTTATTTATCAGCTTTGATAAGATGAAAATTATATATTTTTTCCAGATGAAAAGACCTTCTGTGCAAATGTCAACGACACAAACCCCTGAAGTCTTTTGTGCTCGTTGTGGATGAGGGTCTTTATTTTCTCAGATGGTAAAACTGACCATTCTTCTTGGCAAAAAGCCTCCAGTTCCTGTAAATTCTTGCTCTGTTCTTGCATGAACTGCAGGTTTGAGATCTCCCCAGAGTGGCTCAATGATATTGAGGTCAGGAGACTGAGATGGCCACTCCAGAACCTTCACTTTTTTCTGCTGTAGCCAATGGCAGGTCCCAAACTTCAAAATTTTCACTGTAGAATTTGAAAAATATGACTTTTTATCAAAAATTTTGTTGTTTTTTTTACCTCATTTTTTGTCCTTGATCTCAAATATTGGACTTTTTTCCCCCAAACTTTGAGTTGTCTGAAAATTTTGACCTTTATCTCAGAATTCTGACTTGTTTTATCCCACATTATGAACCCTCATATTTGAAATGCATGTCATATAATTTTGACTTAATTCAATCAAAATTTTCCTTTTTACCCTTTTTTTTGTTTATCTCAAGTTTTTCTTTTATCTCAAAAAATTTGACTTTTTCTCTAAATTTCTACATTTCATGGAGAATTTTCACTTTATAATCTCAAAAACTTTACTTCTACAAGATATCGACTATCTCAAAATTTGGGGGTTTTCCTCTGTTTTGACTTTTCGTCTCAAAACTTTGACTTGGCCTTGTGAGACTGAGATGGCCACTCCAGAACCTTCACTTTATTCTGCTGTAACCAATGGCAGGTCCACTTGTCCTTGTGTTTTGGATCATTGTCATGTGTGAACGTCCAAGTACGTCTCATGTGCAGCTTCTGGGCTGATGAGTGTAAATTTTCCTCCAGTATTTTCTGATAACATGCTGCATTCATCCTTCATTCATCAGTTTGGACCAAGTTTCCTGAGCCTTTGTAGCTCACACATCCCCAAAACATCAGTGATCCACCTCCGTGTTTCACAGTAGGAATGGTGGACCTTTCATCNCTCCAAATGACTTTGTTCCAGAAGTTTTGAGGCTTGTCTCTGTGCTGTTTGGCGTATTGTAAGCAGGAAACTTTGTGGCATTTGTGTAGAAATGTCTTTCTTCAGCCCATTTTTCCTCAAGTGCCTCCTTATTGTGCATCTTGAAACCTTTTGTCTCTCCAGGTTGTTTCGTCATTTTCTTGCCATTTTTGTTGACTTTGGCCCATTTTTGATGCTTTTCACTTCTTTTTGCCACTTGTGGATCATTTGTTGTTACCGTCTGACTATTTTCCAACTTTTATCTTGTTTTTTTTGTTGACTTTAGCCTTTTTTTTAACCACATCCCACTGTTTTTTTTGTCATTTTTTTTCACCATTTTATCTACTTTCTGAATGTTTTCAACGTTTCCCCCAAATTTTCTTGCCATTTTTTGTTGCTTTTTGGCCATTTTGGTCACTGTCCACCTATTTTTTGCCACTTTTGACCCGTTTGTGCTACTGTCTGAGTGTTTTCCAGTTTTTGGCCAAATTTTCTTGCTAATTTTGTTGCTTTTTGGCAATTTTTGCCAACTGAAACTAAGTTTTATTCCTACTCTTTGCTGTTTTTGGCTCTTTTCTCCACTTGTATAGTTTCTTTTATAAAGGTAGTTTTTAACAGTTTGTCTCTTTGGTTGAGTAACACATCTTGAAACAGCCA
Organism: Thalassoma bifasciatum; assembly: GCA_008086565.1. NCBI lineage: Eukaryota > Metazoa > Chordata > Actinopteri > Labriformes > Labridae > Thalassoma > Thalassoma bifasciatum. Next base: position 200,904 of record RPOG01000539.1, read on the forward strand.
GACCACATTCTTTCAGAGAGTCCTGTATTTCAGCTGAAGTTATTTGTGGGTTTTTTCTTTGCATCCAGAACAATTTTCCTGTCAGTTGTAGCTGAAATGTTTGTTGGTCTACCTGACCGTGGTTTGGTTTCAACAGAATCCCTCATTTTCCACTTCTTCATTAGAGTTTGAACTCTGCTTATTGGCATCCTCAGTTCCTTGGATATCTTTTTATATCCCCTTTCCTCTTTTATACAGTTGGATTCACTTTTCCTGCAGAAACTTTGACAAATATTTTTCTTTCCTCATGACTCAGAATCCAGAAATGTTGTCATGTCTCAGTCTTTGTGTTGTATCCTGTTACATTTTCCTGCTCTTGAGCTGTAAATTGGTTTTGTGGCAGACTCTGGCTCAGCTGTTGTGTTGTGTGTGGTCTCTTCTTAAATAAACCGTTAAGTTTAGAGGTTAAAGGTCAAACATACCCAACTGGATCCCAGGAGATCTTCTTCAAAAACAATTGGAAACTAAAAACAGTGTCTCCACCGCTTCTTTCATAAATAACTACACTTAAAATATTCCACATTTTCCATCATGGTCACATAACAACATTACACTCTGCACTAGCTGAAATAATTTGTTCAGCAAATATTCCAGACATTATTCTTAATTTAAATCTAAAAATAAATAAATAAATAAAAATAAAAAAAATAATAATAATATAACAAATAATTATAATAATAATAATAATAATAATAATAATAATAATAATAATAATAATAATAATAATAAATAAAAATAAATAAAAAAAATAATAAAAAAATAAATCTCTTATCCAACTAGCAGATTATTTTTACTTTTTTAAGCAATTCTGGTGTAATTTTTGTCGTTTAATATCTTAACCTCTCGACCCCCGAGCTTTTGTTTAATGTGCATTTTGTGGTTTTGTCACTTTAAAATGTCTTTCCTCATCCTCAGAAAAACAACTCTAATCAAATCCAGAATTTTTATAAATGTTTTATGTCAGATGTTTCTGTGATTTGTGATGGAGCAACTTGATATTCATTGGAAAAATAAATACATGTATTCATTTGATCAAAGAATATTACAAAGAAGTAGAAAATTTTGTATCCTGTGGTCTTGTTTGCCATTTTGAGTCAAAAGCAGAGACAAGTTTCAGTATTTAAATAAAAATTCAACACAGGAGCTTTGAGTAAAAACTCGTCAGTTTTTAAATTTTTGTAAAAGTTATGACTCAATTGTTACGCTGACGATACTCTTCACTTTTTTGTCAATTCTGTAATATGTGTAACAAAAACAGAGGATTGAAGTTATGATACTCCAACTGTTCCACCAAAACCATTTAGTATAAATTGTAAACATCAGTATGTTAATTAAGAGTATACAGTATATAATGTAAAAACAACCTGCTCACATAGGTCATGTCCACACGTAGCTGAGTATCTGTGAAACTGCATTGAACGTTATATGTTTTGGCCCGTTATCCACACGCAACTGCAGTTTTTTTTTACGGAAACTCCAGTTTCAGGGTTTCATTCTGGGAAACAGAATTTTTGGATCCAAAACTTCACAGCTTGACATTGACGTCACGTATATGCAGCGTTTGTTTATGGGAGGTGATATTTTCTTATGTTTTGTTAAGTTTACTCTACATTTAAAAGTAATTTGACTTCTTCATTGGATGGATTTCATGTCTAAAAAATACCGCCACCTTTGGGTTTGGCATGCTTAGAGCTGCTCTTATCCACGGATTTGTGGGTTTTTGAAACACCTGGTTATGTTTATAGAAGACCGCAGACACCTCAATAAAAGCTCTTCAGAAACACTGCAGTGATATATAAATTATAAATAAGAATAAGTTGATATGACTATTAAAAAAAACCTAAAATACACAGTTTTATAACTTTCACAGAAGTCTTTTATTTGTTGCTTCCAAATCCCACAATGTCAGATTATGATAACTTCAGATACACTTCACTATTATTGATTGTTACTAGGGCTGGGGGATAAATCGAATATACTCAATTTATCGCGGGTCGTTGCATGTGGGATGTATAAAATGACTATATTTATACATGCATGTTTATGTATTGGGGGATGAGGGAAAAAGACGTTTTCACATCTCATCAATCGCGGGTTGTACATTTTTTGGCTTGTTTTCTGAAGTGTAGTGGAAAAAATGCGATGTTTTGACGTGTCACCACTTCAAAACGTACACAAACGTCTAATAACAGACCAAAAATAAAACTCTAAAAATTAAAACTCATAAATTTTCTAAAATTACAACCATGAAGATCAAGTAAAATTTGCAATTAACGTGAACTTAAGTTGGGGATGACTTCATGTAACTTTCATTTCCATAAATCATCTACCTGTATATTGCTGAATAAAAAAGTTTGTGGGAATTGTTAACGTACAACACGACTGTTTGAGGATTCTCCTCCTCCCTCTGTTTAAAAATAATTACAGATATATGTAATACAAATCCGTATAAAGTAAACAGAGGGAGGAGGAGAATCCTCAAACAGTTGTGTTTTACTTTAACGATTCCCGCTGTTGTTTTTATTGCCCAACTAACTCCCTGTTTTGAACCTGTGTGTCCTTCAAAATAAGAGCATGCTGTAAAACTAACTACACAAAAACTCAGTGAGAGCTCAGGCTCAGAGACAGAAGTCACTAACAGAATCCTTTAGGCAACAGCAATATACAGGTAGATGATTTATGGAAATGAAAGTTACATGAAGCCATCCCCAACTTAAGGGCTTGTTTTCTAAAGTGTAGTGGGAAAAAAATGCAATGTTTTGGAGTGTCACCACTTCAAAACGTACACAAACGTCTAATAACAGACCAAAAATAAAACTCTGAGCTGTAAAGTAAACAGAGGGAGGAGGAGAATCCTCAAACAGTTGTGTTTTACTTTAATGATTCCCGCTGTTGTTTTTATTGCCCAACTAACTCCCTGTTTTGAACCTGTGTGTCCTTCAAAATAAGAGCATGCTGTAAAACTAACTACACAAAAACTCAGTGAGAGCTCAGGCTCAGAGACAGAAGTTACTAACAGAATCCTTTAGGCAACAGCAATATACAGGTAGATGATTTATGGAAATGAAAGTTACATGAAGTCATCCCCAACTTAAGTTCACGTTAATTTCAAATTTTATTTGATCTTCATGGTTGTAATTTTAGAAATCTACTGAAACAGTCGTATTGTACATCCAACCAGATTATTAAATCTGAATGAAATATTTTGCTGGAACTAAAAATATGTAATTGTATAAAGTGTGATTTGGAATAAAAAGTTTGTTAAACTTAACCTGATTTTGATTTTTCCCTTTTTGGCTGCAAATGTTGGAAATCTGGCCGAAAGGTCTGTTTGAATCATTATACTGGTGTCATTTTATTAATCAAGGGGCTGAACTGAACATTTAATATTGTAATTTACAGGAGAAACCAAAATATAGAGATATCCATTGTGTATCGGGTTATAAACAAAAAAAATAATGAGGTTTTGGTTTTTGGCCTTAATTGTTACCACACTTAAATTTGTGATTTTGAAAAACTGGTTGAAAAAAAAACTGTCTCTAACATCCTCAACTATTTCCATCCCTGCTCACGCCTTTGAGTCTTTTTGGGAGTGAGTCTGAAACAGTCGTGCGGTCTCTGTTTTCAGTCTGGAAGCGGCGATTGTTGATCTGCATCGTCTATTTTCAGAGAGGACGACTTACGTCTCTGTCACTTCAGACATGTTTGTTCCACCAGAGGAGGTATCAAGTGTGTCCTGATAATCTTCCAGAAGACAGAGCTTTCGTGACAGAGAGTCCGCGGGGGGACAAATGGACCAAAGACCCTCCACCAAAATTAGACGAGAAGTTTTTCCTTTGAGCCGTTCATGCTCTCTGTCGGTGTTTGGTTTCGTCTGAGTGGATTTATTATTCTCCACAGTCATCAACACGACCCAAAACTCAGCTCCTGTCATTTTCTACATGAGTGTGTTTCACTGTTGTTTGTTTATGAGATGATTTCTTGACCTTTTAACCTCTCAAAAGTTTTTTCTGCAGGTGGTGAAGCTCAACAAACGCCGAGATGTCAGAGTGAGTCATTTACTGAAGCTGTTTCTGAGTCCCAGAAGTTAATAAATAAATATGATGTGTCCCCCTTTTTCCTATTCCACAATCATCTTTTTATCACATTGAGGAAACTGAAAATCAAAAGCTTACATTTCATTTTCTCAAACTCTCCAGGAGAAAGGTTTCCTCCAGTCGGAAGCATCAGCTGAAGGTAAAAGATTTGAAAAGTTTTAAATAATAAGAAATTGCTGCTGATGTAAGACAAAAGCGTCATCTTTGACATTAACGTCTGTTTTATTCCTGTCAGAGTTTGATGCTCTCCATCGCCAAAGGGATTCTGGAGGAAGAAGAGAGGGAGTTGGCGAGAGAGAGGGACAGGTACATGTCTGAGAGCTGTCCTCCACTTTCTCTGCCCAGGAACATGCAGGAACTGATGGTAAATATATATATATAAAAAAAAATATCACATTAAAAGTTGAAGTTTTGTGGCTGAGGATGTGTCGTTTTTTTTTTTTTTTTTTCAGGAAATGGCCCGAGAGATCCACCACAAAATCGACGTGGCCGACGAAGAGCGATACAACCTGGAGATGAAAGTTTCTAAAACCAACAAAGAGGTAGACGAGAAAAAAAACCCCACCTTATTTATCTATTTACTGGAAAGAAATAGTCAGAAAAAAAATCCTGTGCTTTTATTTTGAAGGGGATTTTTTAACATAGAGCAGGGGTTCCCAAACTTTTCAGCCTGTGACCCTCAAAACAAAGGTGGCAGAGACTAGTGACCCCCACTATCCCCAGAGGTGACTGAAGCATAAGAAAACGTGCGTGTAGGACACATGCACTAATAAGCGTATCCAAACATGGACATTATGACAACACAAAAAAGAACAACAGCCTGAAAAACATGTTATGATTTTACATGTAACAGTTTAATATGAAATAAAAGCAGAATATGTCAAAGTTATTTCTCTGTAATTTGTGAACGAACATTGTTGCAGTCGTGTGCAAACCCAATTTTGGTTCAATACTTTCATTTCCACATTAGAACAAGAATAATCCAGTTCAAGTAATAATCATAAACTGTAGCTCTGCGTTAACGTGAACATTGTTGCAGTGCAAGTTAACTTTTTGGGATATATGTTTCATTGTTTATCTCACCTAATGAAATGGATGGGCACTATGTGGAGCACAGCAAGTCCATTCTGGGTTCATTTTGGAGACGGCCACTCTGAGATCATCCTCCACGTTCACACAAGATATATATTTATTTTTAATAAATGTCAGGGCCAAGAAAGTCTTTTCACACAGGTATGTTGAGCCAAACAGCGTTAGTACCTTAGTTGCGGTCTGGGACAGCTGTGGATATTCCCTCTAAACTGAAATCATCTCGCGACCCCCCCTTCAGCGTCTCGCGACCCCACTGGGGGTCCCGACCCCCACTTTGGGAACCCCTGACATGGAGGAGCGCTGTTTTTGTTTCATTGCTATAACAACATCCTCCTCTCAAACTTAAACCTGCTAAATACTTTCGAAGGTGATTCAAGACTTGGTGACATCACAGAAGTGTTTTAGTTCATTGGCCACTATCAGGTTAAGTTACTTTATTTTTACTGAGATGATGATGATGATGATGATGATGTCCACTTTGATGTTAAGCAACAAAACAATCAGAAACATAAAACCACACAAGAACAATCAGAATTAACAAACCACTTAAGCCCAGTTTCCACCAAATAGTTCAGTTCAGTTCATTTTGTGGCTTTTCCTCTGGCTAAAACTGGAACAGGCCCCGAAATTACCGACCTGTACCGTCCCACTTTTTGGTTTCCTTCTATTGGGATGTCATACAGATCTGACCCCAGAAGGTGGAGCTGGAAACGCAGCTGATTGGTGGAAAGAATCATCACTTCCAGTGCAACAGCGGTGATCAAGACCAACACAAAATCCTGACACGTTTAAATCTCCAGTTGACTCCATGAAAAACTTTTCCTTTGTTTAGAAAATGGCATCACAAACAATCAAACGTTTATAGAATGGACAGCGTGGCTCTGCCTTTCATCGCCGTACGGTTTTCAGAGTCAGCTTTAGTACAAAGTATCTTCAAGGAGCATACAAGGAATTTAACTTTGGTTTTAAGTGTGCTCTCTTTGTACAAAAAACAACTAAGAATAAACACTAAATATCATATATATAAATAAAACAGATATAAAGTCACTACAAATTAGAAATATAGAAATATAGAAAAAGAAGAAAGAAAAAATAAATGCACATTTCAATTAAATGGTGCAATAAAAATGTGTGAGCATGAGACTTGACAGCAGGATGACAGATTGTTATTATTATTATTATTTTTTATAATTGTTAATCAGATTGTCCAGAGTCTGCAGAATGACAAACATGTCATAATTTTATCTTTTGAAGGTCTAATCTCTTATTGTTTCTCTTTCCTGAAGTTTCTTATATCCTGGATAAAAACTACACACAAACAGCAGCTGTCAATCATCTTAAAACAAAACTTATAACCTGGTTTTTAACGACTTATAACTTTTGAAAAACCAACTCCTCAGAAAAAAGAGGACTTGAACACAATGAAACCAAATAACATCTTCATGTCATCACAGCGTAAGGATGTAAGAAATGTTTCTAAGAGGTGTAATAATTTTTTTAAGTTTTACCACCTCATCTGGAATGAATGAGGAGACAGAGATTTTGACCTATACTGCAGCCAGCCACCAGGGGGAGCAGTTTTTGTGGAGACCTCAGTTAGAGCCAACTGATGGGGTCTCAGCTCCTCATTACAAACTGATGATGGTCTGAATTATGTCACAACACTTTTCCAGATCGACGACCTGAAGATCAAAGTTCAGGACCTGATGGGAAAGTTCAAGAAGCCCGTGTTGAGGAAAGTTCGTATGTCCGCCGACGCCATGTTGAAGGCTCTGCTGGGCTCCAAACACACGGTCAACCTGGACCTGAGGGCCAACCTGAAGCAGGTGAAGAAGGAGGTCAAAGAGGAGGTGAGGAACAGACACTTAACTTTCTGTGTGGAATAAAAACAGTCAGACTCATTTACAATCCCCACTGAGACCAAGAGTTGGAGGAAATGTTTTAACCTCGTCTGTTTCAGGACAAAGAGCTGCGCGACGTTGGCGACTGGCGTAAAAACATCGAAGACAAGTCTGGGATGGACGGGAGGAAGAAGATGTTTGAGGCCGAGGCTTAAAACAGAGTCGTACTCACTTCAGATTCAATTTCGGACTTTTTATCGGAAACATTTCACCAAAAAAAGTATTAGGTTTGAAATATCTGCAAACTGTAGAGTCCTTGAAAGAATAAACAGCTGCTCCGAGAGCAACACGTGAGTCCTGTTTATGATCAGCTGATCAAACATTGATTTATTCTGTCAACAAATGATTTTAAAGAATGTTCAACATCGTCATGAGGTCACAACAGAGGTAAATAAATCACATCTCTATGGCTAGAGATTTAACAAATTTCTTTCTGCACAGAAATAGATTAGTGAGTTGTGTTTCCATAGCAACAGTCTGCTGTAGAGTTATAACAGACCGTTGCTATGGAGTTCTGATTAATCAGAATCAAGTATTCAGCACAGATGTGTCATTATTGTTAATTGATGTTGTTTATGTTCATGATATAACTAAAGAAAGATGATAAACCAGGTTGTGGCGCCCTCTGATGGCTGGATATGAAACTACAGTTTTGAAAAACGCCTATAAAATGATGAAAGTGTTGATATTAGAAATGTTTAATATCGTTAATATCATTATAAGGTTGCAACAGAAGTAAATAAATCACATCTCTATGTCTAGAGATTTAAACAAGTTTCTTTCTGTGTATAGATAAGATTAGTGAGGGATGTTTCCATAGCAACAGTCTGCTGTAGAGTTATAACAGACCATTGCTATGGAGCTCTACCAATCAGAATCAAGTATTCAGGACAGCTGTGCCATTATTGTTAGTTTATGTGAGTTGTGCTCATGGTATAACTGAAGAAAGGTGGTAAACAGGGTTATGGCGCCCTCTGATGGCTAGATATGAAACTAGAGTTTGAAAAAAACATCTGTAAAATTATGAAAGTGCTGAAATTAGAAACGTTTAACATCGGTAGCATTGTTATAAGGTCACAACAGAAGTAAATAAATCACAACTTGATGGCGAGAGATCAAAACAAGTTCTTTTCTGCACATGAATAAGATTGATAAGTGATGTTTCCATAGCAACAGCCTGCTGTAGAGTTATAACAGACCGTTGCTATGGAGTTCTGACCAATCAGGATCAAGTATTCAGGACAGCTGTGCCATTATTGTTAGTTAATGTGAGTTGTGCTCATGGTATTACTAAAGAAAGGTGAGAAACAGGGTTGTGGTGCCCTCTGATGGTTAAATATGAAACTATAATTTTAAAAACATCTGATGAAAGTGTTTAAATTGAAAAGTCTTTGCAGGCTTTAAAAGGACTTCTGTTACTCGACATGTTTCAAAAATGAGCAACATTTGGTCAGAAAATCACGTCCGGTTGCTTCTTTAACCGAAGGGAATTTTAAAAAGCAGTGAACTTGATCCTTCGCTGAGCGACTGAGCTGCTCTGGTTTCTGAGTTATTGCTGTTTTATGATGTGTAAATCCTCCGCTGGTTCAAACACACTGACCAGTTCAACTCGGAGCAGGAGGTGTCGTCTTTTATCACATCATTGACGGAGAACTGGATGCTGTTTAACTGTGAGAAGAAGAGAAATAAAACCGGAAACTTTTCCCACGGAAGCATTCTGACATGACACGGATCATTTTCGGAAACATATCAGAGGTAAGTAAATTACTTTAATCAAACCTTCAACTTTTATGATTTACTCATGAACACATTTTCTCAAACATCTTAATTTTTGTTCCAAATTCAAAAACATCTTCATTTTTATTCTTTGTTTAGAACCACAGCCGTGGATTTTACTCTGTGATGATGATGAAGATGAAAAGCTGTTTGGAGACGGACACACACAGTTGATATTTCCTCTGAGGTAAGTAAAGCACAGTGATTTAGTAAAGAAAGACTTAATAATTAAACATGGTTAGCATCTTAAACATGTTGATGTAATTATGCATTTGTTACCAATGAGAACAACTGGGATTAATTGCTTCATTATGACCAAACTACACGTGTTAACAGCTGCATATTTCTTCAGTCTCTATATTTCATTAGTCCCCTCTGGATCATAATCCACCATTTAAAATGAGTTTATCTGCACTAATATAGGCTATTTCTAAATGCTGATTCCTAGCTGCCCAATCAGATCAGACGGGACTGGATTAATTTACAGCAAGTTGAGGTTTCCATGACAACCCAACACCAGCTGACGAAGTTTATCAGAGAGAAGATAGATCTGTGTTTTTCTCTGCTGAAAATGATTTCTGTGATTTATTTAGTAGTTCTGGTGGAAACAGGAGCTGGACTGTCTGACAGAAAAGAGACAAAAGAAACATAAACAGGAGAGCGATAGAGCACAGGCTAAAGGCTAAACTACGCAAACTAAACGCTAAAACACAAGAGAAGAGCTACACACAAGCTAAAAGCAAACATGGGGTTGAGAATAAAATACAAGCTAGAGGCTAAAACATTAAGGGCTTTAATGCTAACTAGAGGCTAAAACACAAAAGAAGGGCTAAACATAGGCTAAAGGCTACACAAATATGAAGCTAGAGTTAAAACTTGAAAAAGGGCTTAATCAACAGCAAAAGGCTAAAACATGAGCTAAAGCATAAAGCATGGGCTACAATATGAGCTAGAGGCTAAAACGTGGGCTGAAGGCTAAAACTTATGCTAAAGGCTAAAACTTGGGTAAAGACATTGGCTAAAAAAATGAGCCTAAAACATAGGCTACAGACAATAAAATGGGCAAAAACATGGGCTATAAATATGAGCTAAAGACTAAAACATGGGCTTAAGGCTAAAATGTGGGCTAAAGGCTAAAACATGGGCTAAAGGCTAAAACATGGGCTCAAGACTAAAACATGGGCTTAAGGCTAAAACATGGGCCAAAGGCTAATACATCGGATTAAATATGAGATAAAGGCTAAAACATGGGCCAAAGGCTAATACATCGGATTAAATATGAGATAAAGGCTAAAACGTGGGCAAAAACATGAGCTAAAGGCTAAAATATGGGCTTAAGGCTAAAACTTGGGCTAAAAAAATGGGCTAATGGCTAAAAAATGGGTAAAAACATGAGCTAAAGGCTATAACATGGGCTAAAACTTGGGCTTAAGACTAAAACATGAGCTTAAGACTAAAACATGAGCTTAAGACTAAAACATGAGCTTAAGGCTAAAACTTGAGCTTAAGACTAAAACATGAGCTTAAGGCTAGAACTTGGGCTAAAAATGGGCTTATTGCTGAAAAATGGGTAAAAACATGAGCTTAAGGCTAAAACATGGGCTTAAGGCTACAACTTGGGCTAAAAAATGGGCTAATGGCTGAAAAATGGGTAAAAACATGAGCTAAAGGCTAAAACATGGGCTAAAATATGAGATAAAGGCTAAAACTTTTGCTAAAACATGGGCTTAAATGCAAGCTAAAGGCTTAAACTTGGGCTAAAAAAATGGGCTAATGGCTAAAACATGGGATAAAGGCTCAGAGATAAAGTACGGACTAAAGTGTAGAACATGAGCTAAATGCCAAAGTCTAATACATCAGCTTTAAACTTAAACATTGGCTAAAGGCTAAAACATGGACCAATGGGTCTGATTATGGCTTTTTTAAATGTTGAGGGGCAGGAAGTTGTCAATCATATTATAATCAGCCACAAACATCCAGCATAGAGACACGGTCCAGACAGGGAAACAAACACTGGACTAAGATTTATTTTTCTTTCCTTTCTCTCTCTTCCTGAATATCACTTTTTGGGACTTTTTCTGTCAGAACTAAGTTTTAATCTTATATTTCAACACTGTAACTCCCTCAAGATACAAAATATTTCAACGTTCATCATCCTGTTGTTGACAAAAAGTTAGTTTGAGGACCAGTGTGAAACAAAGTCATGCGAATAAACCCTCCACAAACACATCCCTCATTAATCCACATCTATAAAAAGCCTGTATTAACCGCTGATTAGAAAATGCCTCTGTGGTTTCATCACTTTCCTGCATTCTGTCTGAAGCTGGACGCCACCTGATCAAACAGATAACGATCTTAAAGGGCGGGTTATTTATAATGAGGCCGGCGGAGGAAGGGGGCAGATGACACTGTACTGTATTTCATGACCTTGCCAGCTCATTGGTTTGACCAGTAATCCGCTTCCATAAAGAGAAAGTAGAGGATTTAGAGGGCTATCACAGATTGCAATATATACCTTCTTAACACTTGGTGTGTCTGTGGCTGCGTCTGCGTCTCTGTGCGGCTGAAGAGCTGAAATTTCTGCTCCGGTGAAGTAAGAACTCGATCTTTGCTGCTTGTTCAAATCTAGTTGTGGTTGATGAGATCTAACAGCACGAGCTTTTCTTTTGTCTGGAGCCCTAACAAACGCATGGAAGAAGCTGTAAATGCTTCTTTTTGTTTGTGAAAGTCATAGCTCAAGTTTTGTTTCTCTTAAGAAAAGATTNGGTTCTACAGTTATACGCTCTGAAACATAACGTGGCAAAAAGGCAGGTATTAGGTGATATGTAAGGGGTTAAAAATACCTCCATTCAGATTTTATGAAGGTTTTCAAAGTCAAAACAAACTTTCCTCTTATGTGTTTGTATGGTTTTTTTTATGCAATTCACATTTTTTCCATTTGATTGAGAAGCAATTGTGCCATACGTGCAGATTTCGTGCATCTGAGGTCGACTTATTTCCATCGTATGTTCTCACGTCTTACTCGTCCGAGGGCTGTTATGTGGTGTTGGATTACTTTGAACCTCGCTGCTCTGTCCAGAGACAATCCCCAGCTCATAACACTCTCTCTCACACACACACACACACACACACACACACTCACACACATACTCAAGACAAAAATCAGGGCCAAATTTAACCCGGCTGATATGATCCCATCACCAGAGCAACATGTTGTTATGTCCTCAGGGTTTCTGCTGTCCTAAAATACACCATGAGCCTCAGAGATACCCCCCACACACACACACACCATTTGTTCCTGGAGCTGTTTGGACATCTTTTCTTTCAAGACAAGCCCGCTGTCATTTTTTGGCTCTGTAATGAAGACGTTAGGAGCAGCTGTGGCTCCAGGAATAGAGTCTTAATCCAGAGTTCGTCACAGAGCCCGAACATGACAAACAGCTCTGTCTGGCCTGCGACTACCTCTGGATCCTCAGAGCCCCCCAGTCTGGGACTCTGTGCTCTCTTTACTGGGTTCAGAGTATGGAAGAGGATAAGGGCCACTGAAAATAAAATAATAATAAGGTCTGATTTTTTTTTTTCAATGACTTTTTCTCAGATTTGTGAGAATCAGGTCAGAATTCCGACTTTATTCACAGTATTGTGAGATGAAAGTCTGAATTCTGACTTTTTTTTCTCAGAATAAAATCTTTAAGACCTTATTTTTTCCTGTGGCCCTAATCATCCTCCGTATTCAGAGAGATATCATCCCACAGATACATCCAATCCATTCACAAAATTCACACAAAAGGTAGCTGCCCCCTCATAAAACAAAGCCTTGCAACCCCAATTATAAAGATTTAATTCAAAGAAAAGCCAAATCTCATTTGCAAAGTCAAACTGATGAGAAATAAGTTGAAATTTTTGAGGTAAAAAGTCAAATTTTGTGACAGAAAAAGTCAAAATTATACGACAAATAATCTAAATTTTAAGACAAACAGTCATAATTGTGGGGCAAAAGTTGAAATTTTGCCTTTTATCTCAAAATCTTTGACTTTATATGTGCAAAAGAAAATTAAAAAAAAGAAATCTCAACAAAGACAGTTTTTCATTCTGATGTTCTTCACTGGTAGAAATTGGCTTTAATCCATGTTTTATGTTTTGCAATATACAAACCTTTCACTTCAAATAGAGAGGGAGTGTTTTTAAATAAATGTTTGGATTATTCTGACATATTAATTTAACTCTGCCCATCTGTAAACAACTCTTCGCCTTGGAAATAATGGATTATTTATATCAAACGTGTATGATTTTGTAAAATAAGTTCCCTAGAGTTGGGTGTTTAAATATTAAGCGATGTGGGAATGTTTGGTTTTGGGAGTCAGCCTCTAGTGGTCACTTGAGGAACTGCAGTTTCTTTTTTTCAGCTTCTTAGTCAAAAGCTAACGTGAATCAGTTTGGTCATTTTTGTCAATATTTTTAAACACTGGTTTTGTTTTGATAAGACAATTTGCAGATGAAATTCTTCGCTTGTATTTTTAAACTATTTGTTAATTGGTGATGTGTTGTTCATGAACGATTCGTTCAAAATGAACCAAATCACTTACTTGAAAAGATTTGTTCATTGATGAACTGCAGTTGCGCCCCCCTCTCCTGTCTCTTGTCTCTGTTGACCGTTAGAGTCGCCCAAGCCCCCCCCCCATTTATGTCAATGATAGTCATGACTCAACAAACAAAAGAGTCGGTCAGAAGTCCTGTGTCGTTCAAGCCCGCCCCTACAGCTCCGTCCCCTGTCAACAAAATTGAGGAAGTTGTAAATATTTAAGTGTTGCGAAAAATATATGTGCTTTTTACCGCTGCTGTCAGCAAATGGCTTATTTATCCATATTTACTCAGCTGACTGTTTTAAAATCCATTATGATGGTCTCAATACACGTTTAGTTCATTAATGAATCACTGACTGAGAGAGAGACTCAGCTCAGTCACTGAACTGGAGCTCCGTGTTGGTGATTCCTACTAAATGTACTGAAGGTACGTATGTCAAGTATGTACCTTCAGTACGTTCAGTGATTCGTTCACTGAACGTACTGGAGGTGTGTTCGTACAGTACTTTCAGTGAACGAATCGCTAATTGACTGATTGACTGAAAGAGAGACACGGTTCAGTGACAGACCTGGAGCTCCGTGATTCAAACTGAACTTCAGTACATTAATGACCCTTTTCCACTGACTCATCTTGGCCCTACTCTACTCTCCTCTACCCGGTTTGTGTTGCGTTTCCATTAGCGCGGTACTACGCGTCAGACGCCAGTTTTTAGTACCTACTCTACCCTGGTTCTAAGAGAGTAAAGCTGATACTAAAAGGTGACGTGGACGGACTGCTGGTCACTCACTGGTCAGAGAATGTCGTCTCTGCAGCTTCTGACTCTGAACAAATCACTTACAAGAGGCAAAGGAATAAGTCAGCGACGGGTTTTTAATGACATTTAAACCTGACGGCACAGAACCAGACTGAATGAAGACAAAATACAGCCCTAAAATGCTCCTTCATGATTCCTAAAGAAGTTAAAAGTCCTTTTTAAACCAAAAAGAAGTTAACAGCAAAGATAGTTGGCTTTAAAGAGTCTTTTAAATTAAATCAAAGTTGGTCGGTGCAGGAGCGATCTGTCTGCCACGAGAGTCTTTAAGCACCAATCAGTCCATTAATCCACAGGGAACCAAAAAGGAAAACCAGTTCAAAGAAGAATGATTGATCAACAANAAATCTCTGCTATACCAGGCCCAAAAATCAAAAATTAAAGTGATCTCACTGGATCCAGGGAAGAGTTGATGTCAGGAAGCAGCTCCTTCGTTTTCCTCCGCGTGCAGCAGCACCAGGCTGTTGTTTACCTCCGTTGTCATGACGACCCACATTGAGCCGCTGTATTACTTTAATGAAATCTTTTTAAAGCTTTTTTTTTTTCCTTTAAAGACCACGTTGGCACATATGTTAGTACAAAATGATGTTTGTGTGGCGTTATAGATGAACATGCACGCACTTCTGCGCAGCACTTTAGCGCAGCTGTGTTATAAGATCCACGCCCACCGTGAGTCTGTAGTCGGGCTAGAGGAAAAGAACCAAACCCAGTAGAGACGAGTAGAGTAGAGCTGGAATTGTAGAGTGGGAAAGCGCCATATGTGAACGAGTTACTGAATGAATCACTGACTGAGAGAGTGAGACATAGCTCAGTCACTGAAGTGGAGCTCAGTGTCAATGATTCGTTCTGAACGTGCTGAAGGTAAGTTTGTCAAGTACTTTCAGTGAACGAATCGCCAACTGACTGACTGACTGAAAGAGTGAGACACGGTTCAGTGACAGACCTGGAGCTTCGTGGCTTATTCTGAACTTCAGTACATTAAGTGAACGAGTGTCTGACTGACTGAGAGAGTTTACTCAGTCACTGAACTGAAGCTCTGTGTCAGTGATTCATACTGATCGTACTGAAGGTATGTACCTCCAGTATGTATCTTCAGTACGTTCAGTGCTTCGTTCACTGAACGTACTAAAGGTAAGTTCATTTATTACGCTCGGTGAACAATATGCTGACTGACTGACTGAAAGAGAGAGAGACGGTTCAACACGTTTGAGCTGGAGCTCCGTGATTTGTTCTGTACTTCAGTAAATTAAGTGAACGAGTTACTGACTGACTGACAGAGAGAGAGAGGCACAGATCAGTCGCTGAACGGCAGCTCAGTGATTCGTACTGAACTTCAGTTGAATCCTGAGCAAAACTGAGCATTTGTCATTGTTTCAGCTCATTAAATTTTGACCGGAAGATTCAGTGAACGAATCTTCTGAACGAATCACTTTACTGAACTGATTCTAATGATTCAGTTCACTGAAAAAAACTGTTCTGCCCATCACTGTTGTTAATATTGCGTCCATTAATCTCATCTTTTAGCTCAGAAAGTTGGTTCATAAGTGTCAACAACAAAA
This sequence comes from Thalassoma bifasciatum, assembly GCA_008086565.1. NCBI lineage: Eukaryota > Metazoa > Chordata > Actinopteri > Labriformes > Labridae > Thalassoma > Thalassoma bifasciatum. Next base: position 216,763 of record RPOG01000539.1, read on the forward strand.
ATATCATCTCATATTAAAATCAGCTCAAATTTAAAACTTCTGTACTTTAAATTTTGCGGGATAAAATGCTTTATGTATGAACACAGCATTTATCCATAGTATGTTGGGAGAAAATACCCCATTCAGCATCTTGTTGACTGACTTCTAACACCTGCCTTTTTTAGACTAACATCTGATTTTATTTCTAACATATAAATACACATTTGACAGCATATAAGTTATTCAGCTGCTTAAATAACCTGTATTTAAATCTTTCACCAGGGAATCAAATATCATCCTGCTCAGGCTGAATTTAATCCACAGTTGCGTCTAAGGAACAAATATAAATTCATACAAGTGTGTATTATGTCCTGTGGGTGGCGCTTTAAGACCAGTGAAGTCCCTTTGACTTATCTTGACCTGCTGTAAAACCTGATTTCACATCTGATAGTGGCAGAGATATTAAAGTTGACCACATTGTTGGACCACTGTCCTCTGAGCAGCCAGGAGGTTAAAAATAACCTTCGGATCCTTAAGGCATTAACACGGCCTCAGTTACAAAGTTCAGCCCCATGAAGTTTCCTGGAATTAACATGATGTCTTAAGATAGAAATGACATGAGCCAAACATGAAATGTGAGAGAGGTGAGTTTCTCCTGATGGAAGGAGACGAGAATTCAGACAAGAAACAAAAAAGGTGGATGTTAGAGACAAACACCAAAACACTGAACTCTGTTTCAACCGTAAAAGTGTTTTATTGACTCAAGTTTCCAGGGTTGTAACTTGATGTTCATTCACTTTCATTTTGTTTTCCCTTTCACCAAAGTATCTAACATCTGTCCAATACAAATTAATGTTCAAAGTTTCATTTTTTGGAATCAAGCAGCAAACTCAACCTAAAACTGCAAAGCTGTAAATGTTCATTAAGTTTTACAAACCGCAGTTCTTCAAGCGTCCACTCGAGGCAGCTGCAGAAACTTCAACAACCACATACACACCCATTCAAAAAACATTTATTTTTCTATTTGTTTTTATCTGTTTTGGTGCCTTGTCTTGTTTTCTTGTCTTATATTTTATTTCATGTTATTGTAAATTGGATGTTTGGAAAAATCTTCGACATTCAATAAATATATCGAAAAAAAAACATATCTCAAAATCAACATGTTTAAAGACTGATTCACACTTTTTCCATCTGCAGAGATTAATTTCTCTATACCTTATTTTTTAAATCAATAAACTCACAAGTTTTTTTTGCAGTTTAAAGGCAAAGTTTTTTGACCGCCTCTTTTTCTTCCGTTTCTTTACCAGGTAAAACCTCGATTCAACTGCCAAGATGAATGAGTGAGTACAAACTTAGAAATCAACCAGAATTATGAATATTTTTATGTTTTTTACTTTGGAAGATCAGACATGAAGGTATGAAACTACATTAGGTGTGAATAAGTGAACGAAGGAAGATTAGGGCCACTGGTACAAAAAAAAAAAAAAAAAAAAACACAAAAAAAATAAGGTCCATTATTTTTAGATTATTATTTATCTAGATAAAACAATTAGAAATCTGAGATTAACGTCAAATTTTTGAGAAGAGTCAGAACTCTGAGATTAGAGTGAGAACTCTGAATTTAGAGTCAGAATAATGAGAATTATCAGTGTTTTGAGAAGAATCAGAATTTCAAGATACAAGTCAGAATTCTGAGTTTAAAGTCCAATTTTTGAGTTTTAAGAATTCTGAGGTCACAGTTAGAATTTTTAAGAGTCATAATTCCAGGATAAGGGTCATAACTCTGAGAGTAAAGATAGAATTTTGAGCTAAAGTCGGAATTTTTGTTTAAAAATTATGGGATTTACAGCCATATTTTTTAGAAGATTAAATTTTGAGTTTATAATTCTGGTTTGTAGAACAGGTAGTAATTCAAAAATTAGAGTTAGAATTCTGTTTTCTGAAGAAATCTGAGATGAAACAAAACTTACTACTTTTTCTTTAAGTAATATATAAAAAAATTATTGGACCATATTTTTTTAAAATTTCTTTTACCAGTCACCCTAATCCTCTTCCGTTACACTGAATTATTTTGTAAACAAACCTTTTTAACATTGAATATAATGTACTTTAAGCTTTGTGTCTTTTTATTTTCATGTAAACCAGTTGCAGGTTAAATTGCAGATGATAAAACAAACTTGTAGAACGCCACTGCTAATGATATGAGTGAAAATGTTTAAGTTATTCAAAGCTTATGTTTAGGATCAGCGTGCTGTGATAAGAACTACACATTCAATCATCATAATAATGCATAAACTGATAATAAAAGTTGCGTCTGTAATCTAGTTTGACTCATGTTTTGTGTCCTTTCTGCAGGAAACGACTGTCGGCCAGGCGCAAGCACACACTCAAGGTAAAAATACAGCTGCTTTAATCTGATATTTATGCTTCTATAATCAAATCTTCATCCTCAGAGCTGTACGCTTCTTTAATCTGATTTCATGATTCTTTAATCTGATTTCATGATTCTTTAATCTGATTTTTATGCTTCTTTAATCTGATTTTTATGCTTCTTTAATCTGATTTTTATGCTTCTTTAACCTGATTTTTATGCTTCTTTAATCTGATTTAATGCTTCTTTAACCTGATTTTTATGCTTCTTTAATCTGATTTTTATGCTTCTTTAACCTGTTTTTTGCTTCTTTAACCTGTTTTTATGCTTCTTTAACCTGTTTTTTGCTTCTTTAATCTGATGTTTATGCTTCTTTAACCTGTTTTATGCTTCTTTAATCTGATTTTTATGCTTCTTTAATCTGTTTTTATGCTTCTTTAACCTGTATTTATGCCTCTATAATCAGATTTTTTGCTTCTTTAACCTGTATTTATGCCTCTATAATCTGATTTTTATGCTTCTTTAACCTGTTTTTATGTCTCTTTTATCTGATCTTCATCCTCAGAGCTGTATGCTTCTTTGACCTGATTTTTTTGCTTCTTTACTCTGATTTTAATGCCTCTTTACTCTGATTTTACTGCCTCTATAATCTGATCTTCATCCTCAGAGCTGTATGCTTCTTTGACTTGATTTTTATGCTTCTTTAACCTGTTTTTATGCCACTTTTATCTGATCTTCATCCTCAGAGCTGTATGCTGGTTGTGGCTGGAAACCTGCTGGAGGCCGAGTCCGGCGTTAAGGCCACAGAGAGAGAGAAGTTCCTGGCAGAGAAGTGTCCTCCTCTGGAGCTGCCGTACTCCAAAGAAGAGCTGGAGGTTGGGATTGAGAATCTCTGAGTGTTTTTTTTAACACCTGATTTAAACGTTTTAACCACGTTAAGTTCTGTTTTCTCTCCAGGAACTCTGCAAGAAGCTTCACGCAGAGATCGACCTGAGCGAGGAGGAGAGATACTGCATAGAGTTCAAGCTCAACATGGTCCTGAGTGAGGTAACACCTCACTCAAGTTAATAAAAGTTGGACGTGTTTTGTATTTTACTTTATTTAACTTGACACAATTAAGGATATTTTGCACTACAATATTTTTAAAAGTTAAGAGTCAAAGATAGCTCTTTCTGTTCTTCAGTTTTTATAACTAAAAATACAATTTAAAAAGTCCGGTTTAGAAATAACAAGAATAAGTGTTAGACTCTGGGTTTGAGAAAAGTCAAAATTCAACTATTTATCTAAAAATCTTTCTTTGAATTTTTTTTGCCTTTTATTCCATAATTTTGTATTTATTTTATATAATTTTGTCTTTAATCTTAGAGTTTTGACTCAAACACAGCCTTTATTTTGAAATGTAGATTTTTTATCTTAGACTTTTGTCGTCTTAAAATTTTGACCTTAAATGAGAAACTTTGGACTTTTTTCCACATAATGTTAAATTGATTTCTTAAACTCTGGAAGTTTATTGACTTTTTGTCTCAGAATTTTGTCTTTATTTCTCAAAATGTCCACTTTTATGTTAAAATATTGAAGTTTTATCTCAAAGTCTGAAACAATTCTTACCTTCAGTTTTTATTTTCATCCTCACATTAGAGTAAAAGCTTTTGATGTTTCAATGGTTTGATGTAATTTTCTGTCAAGTTTGTAAATGTTACTGTACACCGTGAAAACTTCACTAAAGTTTGATTTAAAGAAAATCGTGAATTGAAATCGCTGGATCTGCCAGAAAAATCGTAATTACATCTTTTTCTAAAACTTTTCAGCCCTAGTTTGTACGTCCATGACAGACAAAACTTGATGCGTCTGTTTGAATCTTCCTGTAGGTCAGAGACCTGAACATAAAGATCGTGGATCTGAGAGGAAAGTTTAAGAGACCACGGCTGAAGAAAGTGCGTATGTCCGCCGACGCCATGCTGAAGGCTCTGCTGGGCTCCAAACACACGGTCAACATGGACCTGAGGGCCAACCTGAAGCAGGTGAAGAAGGAGGTCAAAGAGGAGGTGAGGAACCACCGACATCCACACGGTCACTCATGTTTCTGCTGTTTTTAACTCATCAGGCTCGTTTTCTAAGTTTCATATCGTCTGTGTTTGCAGGACAAGCAGCTGCGCGACGTCGGCGACTGGCGTAAGAACATCGAAGACAAGTCTGATAGGAAGAAGATGTTCGACAGTTAAATGTGATCCTCACTTTGATTTTCAGGATGAATTCAGGTCTGATGTCTCTGAAACTGAGGAGTTGGTTTCCAAAACAATGCAGAATCATTTAGATTTAAACAGTGTAATGATTTTATTTAAAATCCGACTCATACCTGAAGAAAGACGCTTGTTTTGAGACTTTTTTGAAGGAACAGGAAGTGATGAAAGGCTTCAGTAGTTGGTTTGTTTACAGAAATGTTATGAAGGTAAATAGATTAAAGTTTAAAAGTTACCCTGGCTACCAGAACGTCATTTTCCTAAATGATCAGTGTTTTTACCAGCTACATAAGAACGATAATAAAATCTCTCAAAATATCTTAGTTTGTTTAAAATTAGAAAAAATATTTTCACCTGTAGGCCGCCATTGTTGTTTACGCCGCAATAACGTCTGGGTAGTGATGTCATATGGTTGCACCGGGCTGGATCTCATACAGGATCATATAAGTCCTGGAGCGGACTTCAGTGGTTTCCAGAGGAAGTTTTGTGGGTTTGTGTTGGAAAATAGTCGGCACAGCATTTGGCTTTAGTCTCCGTTTATAATGACCCACACCTGTCAGCTCTTTCATCAGCATGGGCCGGCTAAATGCAGCAAATGCTTCTGGGGAGAAGTGGCCAGAACATAGCCGCGGCTCCATGGGAAGTTGTTTACGCCCACAAGNGGGTTAACTCTGGACCAATAATCGCCTCGGGGCGGCCGAGGTGTCGCTGATGAGCGTTTAGCAGGTCGGACTATAGGAGCGAGGGCCGGAGGTAAAGGTGCTGACAGATCTGCGTGGCGTGCAGACAGCAGAGAAGATGGAGTCATGCTGGGAATGTGGCGCTGCAGGGTGATGCTGGGGGTCAGTTTCTGTCAGAGTGACGGGCCGGCGTTTTCTACCAGGACGCCGTCGCACAACTCGAGCCTCAGGAATGTTCTGAACGGCCGAGATCGGAAATGCGAGAGAAGCGTGTGGCCTTTCCTCACTATGTGAAGGATTTAATAACTATATGTGTATGTTTACATGGAGCTTGATTCATGAGCTTAATGTAGTGGAGGTTTGTCCGGATTCATCCACCATCTGCTTCTGTCTGAGGCAGGGGAGCGGCCTCCTGCAGAGACGTCTGCTTTTAGATTTATCTCCTGTCACCAAGGATTATCTGCTGCAAATATATCTCAATAAATCAGACTGATCAGACCGCATACGCTTATAAAAGGCTCATCTAATCTCTCATCAACTTTGGCAAAAATATCTTCAAACATCGCGACAAATGTTCACCAGGGGGAAAAAATCAAAGTGAAAATCTGTTATTGCACGTTTTCAAAGCACCAGGCAAATTAAAAAGAAAGCAGCAAACTTCATCTTACTAGAGTTCATCAAAATGTTAAACTGCTATTTATTAATGCATAAAATAAACAAGACAGAAAATCTAAGCAAGTGTTTATGTCTTATTTGTTGAAAAAAATGTCTTTGTAGACTGAAAATGAGCCACAAAAATTTCTTGTTTTAAGTTATTCAACAACAAAAATGACATGAAAATGTATCAAGACATTATTCAGATATTATTTCATTTCAAGGATATCAACAAAAACAATTTTCTTACCCCATTGGCAGACTTGTTTTTGCTCATCACAACATTTCAGAAATAATTTGTCTTTTAGTATCTTAAAATAAAACACGTCTGGGCGTGTCAGTTGAATTTGGTTTTACTTTACTTTTTTACTTTTACTAGAATAAGACATAAAAACTTGCTCAGATGTCAGTTTTAGCAGTGTACACTGCAAAAACTGAAATCTAAGCAAGTCTTTATGTCTTATTTGTTGTAAAAATTGTCTTATAGTTCCTAATTTGAGCCACATTCACCAGAACAGGTCATAAAAATGTCTTATTTCAAGTTTTTTAAAGACAAAAATGAGGTGTAAATTGCTTGTAACGAGTCAAAAAAAATCTGCCAATGGGATGAGAAAAATTTGCTCCTGAAGTTTCTTGAAACTATAAATATGTCTTGATACAAGAAACTTTTTTCTTACACCATTGGCAATTTTTTTTGACTTGTTACAAGCAATTCAGACCTAATTTTTGTCTTCAAATAACTTGAAATAAGACATTTTCCAGGACTTATCAGTAGAATGTGACTCGTATCAAGAATAATAAGACAAATTTGACCAAAAATAAGACATAATGACTTGCTTAGATTTCAGTTTTTGCAGTTGTGGTGTCGTAACTGGAGCTCATCTTTCCATAGCATCACTTTTATTTATCTATCACTTTTAATTTATCGTCGGAAGAGGAACTTTTCAGACACAAGCTGTGGTGGAAAAGATATTCACTTAATCTGTGTCACGAATTTAATCCAGGCCAAAATTATTAGAACAGCTGATGGAGCTGAAACCCTTTTCTTTGTCTCCAAATCCTGACCCTGAAACATACGACGTTAACTCTGAGCACAAAAAAAGTCAAATGAAGTGAGTCCTGTTTTTATCTACTTTGAATTTCAATATCTGTTTTTTTCTTCCACTTTTAGCAACAGTTACAGCTGCACACGTCTCTGACACAGCTTTAAAATATTTCCTAAGGGCTCATGCAACTTACAACTATCCTTTGAATGATTAACAGATCAGATTCAACAAGTGGAACGAAAAGATAAGGTGCAGTCCAATCAGTGCAAAAGACATAACTATATATAAAAAATATTAAATCTTTGTGATAAGAAAACACAAAGAAAAATGACAAAATGAGATTAAAAATAAATCGTCTAAAAGATGGAACAGGTGTATATATACATAAGGTGCAAAATGTATCGTGTGCAAAACAATGAAAGATTGTACAATTAGTAACACAGAGGTAGAAATCAATTGGTTACAAAAATTAAAATATTGCACATGTACATGTTACAGGCAGGCGTAATTTAAAGCAAGATCTATCCACTTATTTTACCACTGGATTTAATTTTCCTTTTTTATTTTAAAAGCCACTCTAACCTGGTTACGACAGCTCTATTTTATAGAATATAGAGCTTAATAACCACTTTCTAGATACTATTCATTTTATTTTTCTAATTCATTTTTTAAAGGTAGAGTCTGCCGGAATTTTTAAAACTGTTTGTAAACACAACATCCACACTGGGCTCCTTCTCTGTGGCTCAGTGGCAGCGACAGTACATGCTCACGCCTTCGATCGTAGCTACATAACTACACTCGCCAGCCCAGCGAGCACCTGCAGCATCACATTTCTACGCGGGAGAGATTAAAAAGCCACACCATGAACATACAGGTAGAAGTGGAGGTTAAGGCAGACACAGAGATGACAATTCAGCAGGATTATTACTGTAAAAGTTGACATTTTATAATTTAGGAAAATCCTGCAGACCCTACCTTTAACAGCCAATTCAACAAAAACGACTAAAACTTCTTAAATCTGCAAAATGTTTTTGTCATTTTGGCCTCCACTGTAACCTGTGGATAAAACATCAGTATTTACATCAAGTCTCTGTTATCTTTATGAAAACACTTTAAAGACTATTTCTCACCTTTGATTGTAATTAAAAGTGTAACCCAATAACCACCTTAGCGCCTTAGCGCCGATGCTCGTAACAGCAGCTGTTTTTTTTAGACGCAGCGAAGGGTGAGACTTTGACAGAAGCTCACGTTACTGATCGACAAGCTCTTGATTTGAAATGGAAAACCAAACGAGTAAATCCTGAAGCATTTCTTTGAAACATAAACTTTCAGGTTGGGACGGAACAATTATTTGATAAAATCATCATCTTTATCAAAAATTGAGAACGGTTTGGACGTCATGAGAGACTTTTAAGGAGATGAAATTAAACTTCACCCCTGTGTGGTGTAAACAGATAAAGCAACAGATGCTCAGATTAAACTCACTCTTCTAACCAGGCTTTGCTGTTTTGAAGAGGTGTGTATGTGGTTTGCTGCTCTTCTGGGGCCAGCCTCTAGTGGCTACTTGAGGAACTGCAGTCTTACACATTGGCTTTATTCTTTGTGGTTGGAGGTTGCCATGACAACGACCCACCGAATCATTTCACTGTGTGTTCACAGACTTTGTTTTCCACACTTTTAATTCTACTACCTTATCGATCTGAATGTAAAACAATGTTTTTTTTCCGAGAAATCCCTTTTGAAAAAGTGAGGTCGTCTTATTTTCGGGTAAAGACGTTGAAGGCCTTGACAATTTTGAACAGCTGCGCCTCCTTCTTTCTCTCTCTCTCGCTCATCACTTCAGAAAACCTCCCTTCAGTGACAGGAAACGTACAAAATGGCAGAGAAGAGGGGGTGGAGAAGCTCCTAGAAAGTTTTTTTCTGCGTTTTTTGTTTTGGTTCCCCATTATTTTTCCCAGGGACATTATTCAGAAACGACCTGTCCTTTTGCATCGGGGCAGAACTCTGCCATGTGCTATTCAGAGAGCAGAAGAGCATTGTCAACACTCAACCATGTAGAGACAGAAATGACATTCTGTCATGTAAACAAGATAAATAATCATGTAGAGACAGAAATGATATTCTGTTATGTAAATAAGATAAATAATCATGTAGAGACAGAAATGACATTCTGTCATGTAAACAAGATAAATAATCATGTAGAGACAGAAATGATATCCTATCATGTAAATAAGATAAATAAACATGTAGAGACAGAAATGACATTCTGTCATGTAAATAAGATCAATAACCATGTAGAGACCATGTAGAGACAGAAATGATATTCTATTATGTAAATAAGATAAATATCATGTAGAGACAGAAATGACATTCTGTTATGTAAATAAGATAAATAACCATTTTGAGACCATGTAGAGACAGAAATGATATTCTATTATGTGAAAAGGATAAATAACCATGTAGAGACAGAAATTACATCCTGCTATGTAAATAAGACAAATAATTATGTAGAGACAGAAATAATATCCTATCATGTAAACAAGATAAATAACCATGTAGAGACAGAAATGATATTCTGTTATGTAAATAAGATAAATAACCATGTAGAGACAGAAATGACATCTTGCCATGTAAATAAGATCAATAACCATGTAGAGACAGAAATGACATCTTACCATGTTAATAAGATAAATAACTATGTTGAGACCATGTAGAGACAGAAGTGACTCTAGACTCCAGTAAAAATAGAAAAGAAACTCAATGTTTGTTAAAACTAAGTTACGTTTCAAAGGATATTAAAAATTTTCCAATATTCTTGACATTTCTTTGTTTCAATTTTCCTCCAAATATTAGTCATGTCACAAGCAAATGAAAGATAGGAACCCTTTTTGTTATTGAGGGGACCAGAACGGTTACCACTGTTCATTGGAGTTCTCTCAATTTTCAATAAAAAAGTGCTCTGAGAAAACGTTACATGGCCTCTGTCTGTATTTCTACAGTTAAAGATGGGTCACAAATATTTTGAGATCTAAAAGTTGACCCTGAATTAGAAAAGGTTGGGAACCACTGCTATAGATATTGCACTAATATTAAAAACAGTTCATCTTAATTGATCATAATCTTCCCTCCATTGTAATATGAGCTGTATTATGATTTGGCATCATGTTATAAATAGCAGCCTGCCCTTTTGATAAAACAAGATTTAGTCATCAGATGTTTCTTACTTCCAAAAACCTGTCTTGAGAAAAAGGTAGTCCTTGGATTGTTTTATATTTGAATCAATATTGTTGTTATTCGCCCTCACGGGGTTTGTCCCTCTCCACTTTTGACTCTTTTCTCTTTCCTGATCCTTTGACGGTTTTTAACGGCAGCACATTGGCTTGAAGCTCCTGATTATAAAGTTGCATTGACTTGATCTTCTCCTGACAGGTGCTGCTTGTAGACAGAGTCTGTCATTGACCCAGAAATGATCCGTGAAGGTGCAGAGTGACACAAGACGCAACCGGCTGCATACGAGGTTTAAAGCTGCAGCGTGAAAAAATAATCATTATTAATGAGATTACATTTGAAGTGAATGCTCTCTGTGTTGGAAAACACTGTTTGTTAACTGTGCAAAGTTCTCCTGCAGCATTGAACCAAACAAACTGGTGGAAATGTCTTTTATTTAACAGCTGGTTTATCATTTAATTTGAGATGGACACTTTGACCTGGCACTCGATGAAAGTCCGACTGTTTGATTAATGACACAAACTTTGTTCAACCAAACTTAAAGAGGTGGAAGATGAGAAAACTCTCCTGCACTTGATTTTTGACATAAATACGAGGAAATGTTCAGGTGATTTCCTCTGAAGAGGAATCTGAAGTGAAAAGAAAGAATCTTTCACACGCAAGTAGCAGAGAAACATAATCCTCATGGAAAATCTTCACCGGCTGCTTCTTTGACATGTCGCCCACATATTTTATAACACTGAGTTAATCTGAGAGGGAGCCAGAGAGCAGCCAGAGAAAGGTCTGGAAGGAGGGCAGATCCACCGCTCGGATAAGCAATCCAAGATGAAACGCTAACCAGGCCGGCCGACGATAGCTGGGTATTTTTAGACGGCAGAAATGCGAGCTTGTTAAAGTATTTATTTGAAGCAATAGTTGAAAGTGAAAGCCAAGTTTCTGTGGAGGTTTCTCAAATTCAGATTGTTCCACTGAAGATTCTGGACGCTCGAGTGATGTTTGAGGAAGTGTGAGCTGAGGATGAGAGTGAAAAAGTGGTTGTTTACGTTTCCAAAAACTCTGGTAGATTATGTAAAACAAACCAAGGATGTAAAGAGAAAAAATAAAATTAACTGCAGCACAACCTCAGACCAGTAGAGGGCAGCTGAGCCTCGTTTCCACCGAGCGGTGCCCAAATTACCGACCCGTACTGTTCCACTTTTTGGTTCAGTTGTAAGAATTAGTTTTGCCAAAAGGTTCAAGGTTCAAGGTTTCTATATTTATACCCATAGTTAGATTTGTTTTCCAGCAATATGACGATATCCATTTTGACATGAAGTCACAGAACAAAACAATCAGTGCACAAAACCAGTCAAATCTGTCAGAATTGAGGCACTCCTAAAACATTCAACACTAAAAATCCCTCTAGGTTACACCCACCATAAAAAATAACTCAGTGGAAATTAATAAATAAAAACAAAGAACTGAAAACTACAAGTAAGACCAGGATAAAATAAAAGAAAAACACCATAAGTGTCATTAGACCAGATCAATAATTAATGACAATAAAAAAGGAATATGCAAAAATCCTGACAATTTGTTTAACTCAGCAATAGCAGCAGGAACAAAGCTGTTTCTGTGTCTTTTTGTCCTGACTATGAACTTCTGTTTGCAGGGAAGAAGCTTGAATTTATTGTGCAAAGGCTGGGAGTCATTATTTATCATTTTCACTCCATTTATCAAAGCTGAAGTGAAACACAACAACGTTTTACTTTAACAATTCTTTCTGAGGCTGCATTACTACAACTCTTTTTCAAAAAATCAAAGTGACATGTCTGAAGTTTGGATAAAGCACCTTACTGGTATTTCCCAATGACTGTATATAGAATGGACAGCGTGCATCCGCCTGTCACCGTTCTACGATTTTGAAGCCAAAAAACCCCCGCTGTGCAGCCAGAGTCTGCGCAGTAGAGAATTTCCGGTGGAGCCAAGTAAAAAAGAGAAATAAAAATATTTATTTCTTCTTCTTCAGAAGGTTTAGTCTCCTTTTGGCTCTTTCCCGAAGTTTCTTATATCCCCGATAAAAACTACTCACGAACAGCAGCTGTCAACTATCGTAAAACGAAACTTATAACACGGTTTTTAACGTCCAATAACTAATGAGAAACTAACTTCTCAGAAAAATAACACCTGAACACCATGCAGCCAGATGACATCATCATACTTAGCGTAAAGATGAGAGAAACGTTTCTACGAGGTATCGTAATTTTTTAAAGTTTTCCCGGCTCATATCTGGAATACATGGGGAGGCGGGGCTTATGAACTATACTGCAGCCAGACACCAGGGGGCGGAGCTTATGACCTATACTGCAGCCAGACACCAGGGGGCGGGGCTTATGACCTATACTGCAGCCAGACACCAGGGGGCGGGGCTTATGACCTATACTGCAGCCAGACACCAGGGGGCGGGGCATCTGCTGGAGGCTTCAGTTTGAGCTGAACGTCGTTACGTCCACTCATTATACAGTCTATGGTTTAAATATGAACGCTAGAGTCTGTATGTGTGGCAGCGACCACGTACCAGAGACTTCTGGGAAAGGATTGTGGTCGTGGAGTTCACAGAGGCGTCAGTTATTGATGTTTCCTTCAGCTACAGTGAATTTGAAAGCAAACAAACAGCCTATGGCTCCGTTCATTCATTCTCCATTCATTTCAATGGGCCAAAAATTTTCAGAAAATGCAGAATATCTTAATGGGAACATAAGTCAGAGATAAACCCTAAACAGGAACACTATTCCTCAACATTCTTAACATTTTACTTTTTGACTGGTCAGAATTGGTACAACTTTGTTGGAGGAGAAATCACTTTCAATATAACAACAGCCTCAGAAACGCTTTTTATCCCTGGGCCATCAGGCTGCTAAATGATAATTAACTGTGCAATACTTGAAGGATGTGGGTGTAGAGTGAGTCTGCTGTATTTCTAGAGTGCTATATTTTTAATTCTTTTCTATAAGGAGGCTTTTGTATTTGTTGTTTTTATTCCAGTTTATCTGTCTTCATTGATCATTGACAAAAAAGCTATTTGATTTGATTTTATTAGGATGCATTCTCCAGGAATTATTCTGTGTTTGTTTAGTTTACACATTGTTTATGAGTTCTTAAACCACCAATCAGTAATCCACCCTCAAAATTTAGATCATTTTTCTGTTTAAATTAAGACAAAACTTTAACTCGTTTTGCACCAAAGACTCTGAGTTTTGTGTTTGGATATTGAATTTCCCCTGAAACATTATTATATAACATCTTGTGAAGGACACACCACGGGAAAAAGTCCCCTGATGCTTTGGGACTTAAACTCCTCTGGTTTCACGTGTTAATATCTTGGCTTTTCGCTCGTAGTTAGCGTTCCTGCCAGCCTTCGGCCTCGTTATATATTCAGGGGGCGTCAGGCAGCTGCGGTTATTTGCTCTGTGAAAAACTACCCCAGCTGAAATCTGTAAATGGAGGCGACGGTGAGAAGATGCCGGGATCGGGATCGTTGCCAAATAAGAGAGATTTGGGAGAAAGAGTTAGACGAGATCAAAGAAGTTGATGTGAGATTTAACCATTCAGTTTGATTTTCTATGTTTCTGCAGAGCTTGGTTTAGATTTCATATCCTGAAATCATTCTTGTATTTAAATTTTCTTTCTCTTATTTTGTAATCTGATGTCAGATTCGAGCAGCTAAGCTACGTCTTTGTTTGTAATTAGTGAAATTATCTGTCAATGGGGTTAGAAAAGTTTGCTCATCAAATTCTTTGGAAGCAGAATAATGTCCTAATACAAAGAGCCTCATTTTTGTCTTTATATAACTTGAAATAAGACATGTTTCTGGACTTTTCTGGTGGAAGTGGCTCATATTGGGTCTATAGAGAGATTGTTGTTACTAAAAATAAGTTAAACACTTGCTTAGAGTCGAGTTTTTGCAGAGAGTATCCACTGTTTTCCTCCTCACTCGTGGTGTAATTATTATGTCACAATTCACAAAAACATCTCTCTAGACTTAAACTGAGCCACTTTCACCTTACAAGTCCAGAAAAATGTCATATTTCAGAAACATAAATGACAAAAATGGTGTCTGAATTATTTGCAATGAGTTAAAACAAAGTCTGCTGATGGGGTAAGAAAAATGCTTCTTGTGTTGAGACATTAGTCTAAGTCAGGAAACTTGAAGAGCAAATTTTTTTTAACCCATTCACAGATTTTGTTTTTACTCACTTCAAGCAATTCAGACATCATTTTTTTTTGTCTTAGATATCTTAAAGTTTCTGGAATTGTCAGTTGAACGTGGCTCATATTAAATCTAAAAAAAAACCCAACATTTTCTACTAAACATAAGACAAGCACTTGCTCAGATTTCAGTTTTTTGCAGTGCAGCAGGGTCTCACCTTTTGGGTTTAACTTGAAAGCTGTAGCTTTACTAAACAGGTGGGAGGGGCTAATGTGATTGGCAGCACTATTTCCTAGTTGAGATGATGCCAACTTATAATCGGATGTTGTCACAACAACTTCAGTAATCTTATGTCATACTGACAGAATAATATGCAAGAATAACAAATGTGCATGATTGTATTTTACAGTACATGCCAGAGACATGAGCTGCTATAGGTGCCACAAAAGGTGGAAAAAACAAATATTAATTAAATAAAAGAAACATTGACCTATACCCAAAAGAATTGAAGTGTCACTTAGTCGTGAAATTTTACACAAATTTTACAAATAATTGAAAAGGTCAAGTAAAATGCTAATTGAAAACTAAATAAATTACTGATAAATATCCAGGGAATTGAACAGTTTGATTTTAAGTGCCACAAAATATTGAGCAATGTTATTGCAATCGCATGAAACGAGGAAAAACTGTTTTTGTACATGCAAAACTAAAAATTCCCACATTCACTTTTATATGTGTGATTAAGTGCTACTGTTTAAAACATTCATTTTGCATGATTTTTGAACATTTCAAAATGTTCGACTAAGGTAAATTTGCATGTCTTCATTATGTCATTTCAACAACTCAACTTTGCTTGTGCGACAATACAAATGTTTTCCAGGCTCAAGATTGATCACATACTTAAACCAAGTGGTAGAGAAGGTTAAATCAGTTGAAGATAATTTGGGGACTCGTCTTATTGAAATATAATAACTCCAAATGTGCTAAACCATTTGGTTGAGGGGGTAGTTAAAGGGTTAAAAGACAAAAACAATGTCTGAATTGCTTGGAACAAGTCAAAAAATTGACCAATAATGTAAGAAAATATTGCATGTGGAGTTTTTTTTGTAGAATAAAATCAAGTCTCAATACAAGGAGCGTTTTATCTTACCCCATTGTTTTTTTTTTTCTTGTTACAAGCAATTTAGATGAAAAGTGCAAATGATTTTTGGGATTCAGACTCAGTATCATCTTTTAAATCTCTTCTTAAAACACACTTTTACCGTCTTGCTTTTATGTGATGTCGTCTTCTTCCTCTTCTTCCTATTCTTATCACTGTGTCTATCTCTTCACCTCTCTATTGTCGTCTTTTGCATTTTTTACCACCCTGTTACAGAGCTGACTCACTTATTTATTTATCTATCTATTTATCTCCCTATTTATTCATTCACTTACGAGTTTATTTTAATTATTTATGTTTTTATTTATTTATTCAATTATTTTCAATGAGTTGAGCGCTCCAGTTATCATTTCCACTCAAATTTTTAGGCTGTTTTATCCTTTTATTACCTTATTTATTCACCGCTATATTTCATTGTTGTTTTTATCCTCTCTATTGTTCCTGTTTTCTTTTTTACTCCTTCTCACCTCTGGTCCTCATGGTCTCATCATAGGGTCTTGCACGGCCTGAGTTCTCTTCTCTTTTAATTCTGATTGGTCTGTATGATTATTAATTTTTATTGCTGCTCGCTATTTGATTCACGGTTTGTTTGTTTGTTTGTTTGTTGATTTTGTCCCTGCTGTAAAGCACTTTGTGAACTGTTGTTTTTAAAGGTGCTCTATAAATAAAGTTATTATTATTATTATTATTATTATTATTCTGTCCAACCTGAAGACATCATTATTTTGACTCCTGTGCATGTTTTTTATCACCGTAGGTCACCAGGTTGACCAAACCTGACTCCACTTCTCCCACTTCTCCTTCTTCATCTGGTGAAACGTTTGGACTCTGATGGTTTTATAGTCCTTTTCCACCTTTTTATAGCGCCTTGATGGCTGCGACCGGACTCCTAAAATGATATCAAGCTCCTCCTCGGTGGCTCTGGTTTACAGGGAGGACGCTGGCAGAGGATGGTGATATTTCAGGCTCCTGCTGGGGGTGAGTGGGGGGTGGGGGGTGGGGTGGGGGGGTTTGGTCTGAGGATCCTACATTTCCATAAAGAGGAGCTCCATATCCATGACTGAGCCCCCTCCTATATAAACTCCACAAAGAGGAGGTCGTCTCCACACCGCCCCAGGCCTCTGTGTCCTCCTCGTCTCCGTCTCCTCTGTAGGTGAGCCTCCTTTTTTTTCCTCCTCTTCTTCCTCCTCTTCGCTGCACGCCTGAGCAGAGTCGTGATCCCGAGCAGCTGAGTGGAGTTTATTAGATTTTGCAGAGACCTGTTAATGCGATAAAAGTCTCGACCTCTGAGGTTTGATGAGAAGTGAATAGAAATATGATCCAGGATGAAGCAGAGTTTGAAGAGCGATGATGGAGCGAGGGATGAAAGATGCTTCTGGCTTCTGCTTATTGAAACTTTTTTTTTTTTAAACCCCTGGGAGTTTTTCCACATTTAAACCTGTTCAAATTTTCTATCTTTAGATTTGAGAGGAAAGCATTTATTTACTAACATCAGTTATCAGTTTTATCTGTTTACTCACTTTGTGCTCAACGCTGGAGCAAATGCTAAATATATTTTTTTAAACTTTTCAAGGATTTTATGAGAAGGTTAGTCGCCTGTCTACTCGATTTAAGTTAATTTACTCATAGTGATATTATTACCATTTTATTTTCTTTTTATCTGAATGAATGTGGTATCATGTGAGGGGATGTTTGTGATGTATGTTCTGATTAAAAAAAAAAAAAAAATTAATGAAAAACATTGGGGGAAAAAAAACAGACAGAGTTTTATGAGAAATTTAGTTTCTCGTTGACTAGTTTCAGGAGATTTATGTTGGAATAACTTGATTTGTCTGTTTGTCGAGTATTTGATGAAGTGATTTTTGAAGCTTTTTGCTTATTTAACCCTTTACGATCGAGCTTTGTAATATTGCAACATCAGATTTCAGACACTAAGCTATCCATAAAATAAAAACCACAATTGTTATTGTCTTAAAAACAGAGCTGTTGGATGGTGAATTTTCTTCCAAATTTTGGTTTCGCAAGGTTAAAGGTCAGGAAATGTATTTATTTATGACTGAATTTGGATGTTTTGGTTGCAAAGATGGAATTTGAAAAGAAGCAGATGATAAAAAATGATTTGATATGGTTAAAAAATGTTGGCATGGCAGTTTTTCTTCATTGATAATCAACTAAAAAAGTGTGATAATTTATGGACTAATCGCCATATTTTGACTTTTTTGAGGTTCAGCTCTTGAAATAATTTTGTTTTGCGACTTGTAATTGTCTTACTTCTTTTGATTTCATGCATCAAATTTAAAGAAATTGTTTTCTAATCGTTGGTGTGAAGAATCAGGAAATTAAAGAGGCAGATAACTTATTTTAACGGTCACTATTTTTACAGTGCGATTCATCAGAAACATGTAATTTTGTTCTAGTTTTGTCATGTGGCTTCCAGACTTTGATTTTTCCTAATGCCTGATCTGTAAATGTGAAAGTTACAGGTAAAAAAGTGATTAACCTGACTTATTTTAACGAAGAGCGTTTTTACAGTGTATTGTTTTTTAAATGCATGGTGTTTGGATTGTTTTTTTTTTTGATGCTTTGGTTTTGAAGATGGAGAAAAGTTTCTTGGAGCCTGAGACCTTTGACCTTTCCCCTTTTCAAATTCTGACTTAATGAGTGGGAAAACTGAAGCCTTGATTATTTATAGTGTAAAACAACTTGAAATCTGAGTCTTGCTCCCTGGGGTTTGTTTTGCAGTGTGTGTGTGTGTGTGTTGGTGTGTGTTTGTGTATTGACAGCCGGCCGCGTTGGCAGCGAGCGTGCTGCGGCGGCACATTCTGCTGCAGGGTTTCCTCCCCACGAAAGGAATTGAAGTGTAAACTCCCAGAGGAGATTCAGACGTGAACACCTGTAAAGGAGCTTATCGCAGGCGTCACACGCAACATTCGAGCCCCAGAGTCCAAACTTAGCTCTGTCAGCACTCAGCTGCTCATCAACTGTTTTAATGACTCACATTTCATAGAGAGGATTCTGATATTTAAGCTCACAGCAGATGATGGCAGCGTTTATTCTCTCTCTCTTTACTCAGTGTGTTTTTTTTTTTTCTCTTTGTACAGGTTGTGAAGGAAAGAAACCGCCATCATGTCTGAGTGAGTGTCAATCTACTTCTTTTAATTCTATCCAGCATGAGAAGCTCTAGTTCAGTGGTTCTCAACCTTTTCCAAATCAGGGCCCACTTTTAAAGCTCAAAAATGTTTGAGGCCCACCTCCAACCCAATACATACCGCGATATGTTTTTTTAGAACCCCATTTGTAACAATGACCCAAAATTTAATTTAAAAAAATGTAATAAAACCCAAAATGTGATATCTGGTAGATAATGAAACAGATGTAAAGCCAAAAACGTATCAACTTCTTGCCCAAATTATGACAACTTGTTACATTCTGGTGCAATTATTATATTTTGGGTTTTACTTTATGCTTTTTCGTTACATTTCGGGCTCAGCACTCCGGTTACAGTTTTGACAATTTTTGAAAATTTGGGATTTATTACATTTTTTTTCAATGACATTTCAGGTTGTTGTTATTTTTCAGGTCATGCTATCTATAGAGGAATAACATGCCTTCTTAGGGGACTTTTTTTTTTCATATATTAAAATCAGAACTGTTTTAATTTCCTTTAAAACTTAACTGACTTAAACATTTTGAATGTTGTTATTTGTATCTTAATTTTTCTATTTGTACCTTGTATCTTTATATAATTACACTCCAATAAAATACTTGTTTGGAAATGATTTGGCGGCCCACTTGCTGTACCTTCGCGGCCCACCAGGGGGCCACGGACCACAGGTTGGGAATTGCTGCTCAAGTTAATAAAACTGCTGCTTTAAAGAGGTTCAACAGAGGAGCAGGGGTGTGTCTAAATTTTTTATCTGGGGTGCCCCGGCCCTGAGGTGGAGCATGTTTACTGCGTGCACGTCTGATTAGAGGTGGATGGTGGTGATGTTTTATACCCACGATTCTCTTTCTGATGGGAAACTAATTAAAACTCAGGCTAAAATCAGCAATACTGACACAATATGGATACTACTCCTTTTGTTTTTCCCCACAAAGATCACAGAACGCATCTTTGCTATTTGTGGAGCTTATACTGAATGACTGACTGACTGGGCATTCAATCATTTTGTGTGTCGGATTGTGCACTAACTCGGTAATTTTGCATTTATGCATTCTGCACTCAGAGACTACACACTTACGCATACATCTCTGAAAAACTTGTACGTCCCTTTTTTTGTGTCCGAGTGCAATATTTCCTTCCATCATGAATTGAGTATTTCATCACATGTATTTCTTTATTCTATGAAACCTGTGTTATTTGAACACATCTTTAAACTATTAAAATATAACATGTTTTTTTGTGTTTTGGTTCCTCAAACCCCCAAAATGTCAGGTGGTGCAACCGTCCTTACAAGTATCCACAGTAATTAAACTCTAAAAATTGAATGTCAGTTATTGTAAATGGAAATTAAAAATACAGTGGCATTATTTTATGCTTCAACCTTTTTAAATAAAACATTCTTTGCAAATAAAAAGTATTTCAAAGCTGTTGAGAAATGTAAAAAACTTTTGTCCCGTAATTTTCACCATGTCAAATGTCAGGGTGGTGCAACCGTAGCATTAGACTTTTATTTTAAAGTGAAGAGAATAAAACAGGAAACAGGAAACTGCATCAGCCAGAGGAGCCCAAATGACATTTGTGACCAAGTGGAAAAGTTTGTAGATTTCTCTGAAATACTGATAAAAAAGGTTTTTTCACTTCATTGGTGACTGGAACAATTTCCATGTCAGGTGGTACAACCAATGTAATAATGTGAAATGTTATTTTAACATCAAATTATTTATCTTATTCACAAATAAAAGAAATGAAACACACAAAATGAAAATGTATGAGTCACTACAGACACTTGAGAGATACTTGCCAATGATTTCACACAGAAAAAATAACAGGAACATATAAATATATTTTCATATATTTGGTTGCACCACCTGACATTTTTGGGTGCTCAAATTAAAAATACTAAAAAATAATGAACCTAAAAACTTTGAAATGTTGGTCAACTACTGAAATCTGTTAGAAAACATAATTCTTCACTCAGAAATATGTTTTTATCCATTTTCAAACAACTTTTCAAAAATACCTTTTTAGACCCTCTTTTTGTCATCGACCCAAATACTAACCACTTCATTTCTGATCCTCACAGTAAGAAGATGACTTCGAGCCGCAGGCATCATCTGAAGGTAAGAAAGGAAATATTTGTATATATTTATACTAGATGAAGAGAATAAAACTAATGAAAGCTGCTAATTGGAGGAAGTAAAGCCCCGTATTTGATAAAGTTTGGTCCTTTAGTGTCTTTAGTTCTATGAAGCAGATGTAAAGACAAAGTATTGAATACAGCAACTGAGAAAAAATATGAAAAAGTTTTAGCAGAATTATAACTCAGCTTTGATTCACCTAAGTTTTAATTATTTCCATTTATGTTCTATATTTAGTATTTTAGTTGATGCTATTTGAAGGAGACTATTTTTTTGAAGTGCACAAAGGTTTGATTTTAGTTTTGACTGTTGATAAGCTCTGTGGCGCCCTCTGCTGGTGAAATCTCCCTCAGACAGGAAGCCCCACTATAAAAATATTGCTTTAATTTGAAAGTTCCCATAAGTTTTGCGTCATATCTTGCTCTTCAAAATACATGAAGCTGTTTGGATTGTTGGTTTGGAGAGTGTTTCCTACCTGAGAAGGTGAAGATGGGTTTTCCTCTTTCCTCTTTCGTTAAACCGCTCGCTGACTCCCTCCTGCAGAGTCTGATGCTTCAGATCGCGGCGACCATGATCCAGCAGGAGAAGAAGGACATCGTGGCCGCCAAAGAGGCGTACATGGCCGAGCACTGTCCCAAACCCAGCATGAGCGGAGACCAAAGCGCTCTCATGGTGAGAAACTCAACAATCCTAACCTGTTTTTCTTGGTTTCCCATGAACTAAAATGATAATTCAGCCAAAAGTTTCTAAAACTCATGATTTTTAACCCGTATCACTCGTTACGCTGATGATGTTTGCTTTTATCTGACAGTGAAAAAAATATGCCAAAAGTAACTCAACAACTTATTTTTTTGTAATTGTGCCTGTAAAAATCATTAATACTAGCTGAAAAATGAACAATAGTGATACACAGAGGGAAAAAACCTTCACAAATGTCTTTAGTAGATCTTGTTTTATTAGTTTAAGCCTAAATATCAACCTTCATGTAACAGAAAAACTGTCAGATGTTCTCTCAAGGATATCAATTAAAGGAATATTTGGGAACAAGCATTTGGAAATATTAAATTCCCTTATTAACCAAACATCAAAGAAGACACAGAGCAGTGATACAGTAGAGTTTGGTTTGCGCTAAGATGTCACACTACTAGAGTATCTGCTGGCGTTTGGTCACCTGAGACTAAAAACTCTTAACTCCTGCGAGATTTACTTCCAGGTTTTACCTAGAGAGCTCAAATTTCACTTTCACTTTCATTGTAGAAGTGATGTGGTGGATGTTTCATGTCTGACATGAAGCATCTCAAAGTTAATGATGATCAAAAATGAAGATAATAAAAAAGTGTTTCAGCTTCATTTATCCTGATGTGGACTCTAGCCACATATAAAAACATGACATTTTCTGAAACTTGAGACTTTAATCTTTCAAATGAGGTGTCACTGATGAATTTTGACATGATGGTTCAACAGTTATAAGCTTTAAAAACAAAGCATGGCAAATAGGCCAGAATTGGGTGGATGATAAAGGGTTAAAGGAGGGAGGGGGAGAACTTTTACTTTTGATACTTAAGTGGGTCAATGACGTGACGTCCCTTTTTTTGTGTCCGAGTGCAATATTTCCTTCCATCATGAATTGAGTATTTCATCACATGTATTTCTTTATTCTATGAAACCTGTGTTATTTGAACACATCTTTAAACTATTAAAATATAACATGTTTTTTTGTGTTTTGGTTCCTCAAACCCCCAAAATGTCAGGTGGTGCAACCGTCCTGACAAGTATCCACAGTAATTAAACTCTAAAAATTGAATGTCAGTTATTGTAAATGGAAATTAAAAATACAGTGGCATTATTTTATGCNGACATTTGTGACCAAGTGGAAAAGTTTGTAGATTTCTCTGAAATACTGATAAAAAAGGTTTTTTCACTTCATTGGTGACTGGAACAATTTCCATGTCAGGTGGTACAACCAATGTAATAATGTGAAATGTTATTTTAACATCAAATTATTTATCTTATTCACAAATAAAAGAAATGAAACACACAAAATGAAAATGTATGAGTCACTACAGACACTTGAGAGATACTTGCCAATAATTTCACACAGAAAAAATAACAGGAACATATAAATATATTTTCATATATTTGGTTGGACCACCTGACATTTTTGGGTGCTCAAATTAAAAATACTTAAAAATAATGAACCTAAAAACTTTGAAATGTTGGTCAACTACTGGAATCTGTTAGAAAACATAATTCTTCTCTCAGAAATATGTTTTTATCCATTTTCAAAGAACTTTTCAAAAATACGTTTTTTGACCCTCTTTTTGTCATTGACCCAACTACATTTGATATGAGCTACTTTTACACTTAAGGCTTTCTAGAACGTTTTACACCACTGTTGAAAACCTACTTAAGCACAGTAACAAAGTTTTTGTGTTTTGTTACTTCCCAAATATGATTATAAGTGATGTGTTATATTTTCTTTGTGCACCTTTAGGAAGCCTGCAAAAAGCTTCACGCCCTCATCGACAAAGTGGATGAGGACAGGTACGACATGGAGATCAAAGTGGGCAAAGCTGATAAAGAGGTAAGACTCCGCCCCCTCCTCTTCCTCCTCCTACTGCTCCAACGTCCAGTCAGCTTGAAAAGAAGAAACAAAAATCACTTTTTTTACTTTTCCATCCCTCTGCAGATTGAGGACCTGAGGATTAAGGTGGTCGACTTGGCCGGTGTGAAGAAACCCGCCCTGAAGAAAGTGCGTATGTCCGCTGACGCCATGCTGAAGGCTCTGCTGGGCTCCAAACACACGGTCAACATGGACCTGAGGGCCAACCTGAAGCAGGTGAAGAAGGAGGTCAAAGAGGAGGTGAGTGTTCGCAGTCACACAGGTAAACACACACTGTAAACTATCATAAGTTGACTTCACTTTAAAAAAATACGCAAACTTGCTGCCTTACAAAAAGTAATTTATGTTAACTCAGATAAAGTAGATTTAATTAACTTATTTTTTGTGAGTTTGCAGTACTCAAATGAACTTAAATAAATTCTATCAGAGTAACTTATGCAAAATCATTCCTCTGATTGACCATGAGTGAGTGAGTGAGGAGGGCAGGGAGTGGATATAAGACCCTGCTGTACATGGATATATCACATAGGTGACACAGGCTGTCTTTGCCCTGGTATAGACTGACTGTTTATTCTCCATGGCTTAGTCCAGCTGTCTACAGCATAGACTGGATGGCAAGGACATCAATAATTTCATTTTCTTCTGTAAAATTATGTTTGAAAATTCCTGTGAATGCTGGGCATTAGCCTCTAATTCAAACAGGCATTTTCATTTGCCCACTCAAGCTGCCAATCATGTACTTAGTGATGGTCCTTTGACGAATCACCTGATTGGTTCGGACTGTCATGTGAATCACTCAGTGGGATCCAGTGCGCTCCAAGATAGGAGAACTCGAAGAACCTATTCAGTGTTTTCTCCTCGAACAAATAGAATTCTCACTTAAATACTGGGCCATCCACAAAACAGTGAACCTGAACCTTTACAAACACTTTTTGTGAACTCGAGCCTCATCTGTGTGAAAGTTTTTTCCAAGGCGCAAAAGTTTCAAACAAAAGAAACAAAAAAAAAAAGAATCCGAAAACTGTGAGGAAATGTTATAACTGAATACATCGCAGGTGTTTTGAAACTGAATAGCGCAACGGCCAAGGCGACTCCTCTCCCAATCCGACAGCGTTGGTTCGAATCCAGGAAACAGATAGAAACAAACTCTATCTCTATGTCTCCAACTTTCCTCCTTTAACACTTTAAAGGCATGAAAAGCCCCCAAAAGTGTTTTATAAACAAGACAAAATATAAAAAGCTCAAAACCAGTCACAAAAGCAAATCCCCCACCTAGTTATTATTATTATCATTATATTATATGATGATTCATTCTTATGAGTGTGTTCACTTGAAACCATGTAATCATGTGGAGTTCCCGAACAGGGATGTGTATGCGAATCAAATCCCGAACAATCCATGAACCAATAACACGTGTTGATTGCACTTCATTTTATTGTCCACTAGATGTCCTGCTCGAGTGCTGTGTGTCATTGAGGCCTCGAGTAATGACGCACACTTTGAAAAAATGCTTTGAAGCTTCACAAAGCCTCATTAACCCATCACTACCTTGGTGCACAGACAGTCTGTCTACACCACTGAGCACAGGCAGCTCGTGTGTGAATCACCCATGTACAGCAGGATCTCATGTCCACTGTGTGCCCTCCTCACTCACGGTTACAGGGTTTGGTTATCAACTTTGATAGGTTACCACCGTGACATGAGTTGTCAGAACTTAGTTCTTTTCAGCTTTAACAACTTCAAGTTTGTGGTCAACTTTACTTGGAAGTTTTGAGCCAATCGGTTTCCTTAATTTTTCAAGTAAAGTCAACACAAGAAACTTGTCTTTACTAAGTTTAAGTAAGGAGACTCAACAGAGTGAGCTAAAATAAGTTAAGGTAACTTTTTTTTTTTTAAGTAAGATTTACTATTACATTTTACAGTGCAGCGTAAACAGGTGAGCGTCAGTTTTTAACGACGGTTTGTTTGTGTCTTCCAGCCGGCGGAGGCGGTGGGCGACTGGCGTAAGAACATCGAGGACAAAGCCGACAGGAAGAAGATGTTCGAGACTTCTTAAAGGAATCAGCTTTGCTCTCGTAGTCGCTCTGAGCTGCTGGAACTTTTTATGAAATTTGTGGATTTTTGCATTCAAAACAAAAAAAAAAGACTTTTTGTTTCATTAAATCTGTCAGTTTCAGCTCGGTTTGCTATTGTACATTTGTAAAAACGAGGAGTTCCCCCTTTAGTGTCTGGATAGTGTTTCTACTTCCTGTTCACTTTTGACAACTTCCTGCTGGTAGAGTTTTGAAATAAACGTGTTTTGTTTCATACTTTTGATGTTCCCGAGGTATTCTGTCTTTGACTCAGCGACGCACAACACTGCAGATGAAACACTGACGCACTTAAACGATTTTAAACTTCCTGTGGTTTGTTTTTGTTTGCTTTAGTCTGACGTTAAAGGAAAACGCCCTCGAACAGAACCAATGCTTGTTTTTCAAACCCAGAACAGAAATTTCTGTGCAAGACCATTTTTAATTTAACTCTGAGATTAAATCTAATGTTGTTTTTTGAGAGCCTGAGTTCTGTTTGATGGTTGTTTGGAGCTTTAACGGGTTAGTGATTTGCTCTTTGTGGTGCTGTGCATGTCAGTGAGAGCTGAGACAAAATATCTGTTTTAAAAAACATGTTTTGATGCTCAGGAGGCTGTGAAAAGTGAAAAGTGAATGTTAAACTGCTCAAGCTTCCTAGAATTACCTCAAACCAAAAAAGCGTTAACACCAAAAAAGTGTTTAGTTTTCTGTTTTCTTAGAACAGAAAATGTAACCTCAACTACTACTCTCAATTTAAGATTTACCTACGAGCTTTCCGGTGCTTTTAACCTCCTTTATAACACCTCAAGGAAGGAAAAAGTGAAAATATATGAGCCTCTAAGGCAGGGGTGTCCAAACTCAGGCCCGGGGGCCAAATGTGGCCCCCCGTTTATTTCAATGCGGCCCCCAGCTGTCATTTTGATATGTATTAATTTTGTAACTTAAGTTAAGCATGTTCTCATTGTGTACATTTACAGTTTCCGTCAGATGCTTGAAAAAACCCTAAATATATCTGGTAACATCTCACAAAAATTTGGACTGTGCATAGGCCCCTTCAAAAAAAAAAACACATGAGAGGACAAAAAACTGAATTTAAGTTATGAAATGGGGAAGAAAAGACAAAAGTTGATGCATAAAATGGTTCAGAATGCAGGATCATAAATATTTGGGGTTGAAAATGCTCTTATAACTGTCTTATAAACAAACATGGTAAATTCCAGATCCTAATCCTGCCATAAAAAACAACATATTTTTCCTAGGTTAGGTTTTATCTCATAGGTCTGTGTTAAATTGTGAAACTGATTTGAACCTCTCTCCAAAAACAAACCAACAACCCAAAAAAAAAACAAACCAACAAAAAATGTCTTTGATGGTTTTGTTTTATCAAAAGATTAACTCGTGAGTAAACAATGAAAGTGACAATTAAAACATGTAAGAACCATCGGCCCTTGGTCATTCTCACAGTATGCAATACGGCCCTTTTGGAAAAAAGTTTGGACACCCCTGCTCTAAAGGGTTAAACGCTTAATATCATACATGGATAAACCTCCTCGTGTGCACTAGAAATCAGCTGCACAGCAGAAATCAGCCAGTCTTCTGTGTTCTTGTGATNATCCTGCCATAAAAAACAACATATTTTTCCTAGGTTAGGTTTTATCTCATAGGTCTGTGTTATTAACACTTTGACTAAACTTGGAGAGAGGTTTTTGTTTGGTTGTTGGGTTTTTTTTTTGTTTGGTTGTTTTTTACAGAAACTACCAAAACAAAATAGTTTTCTAATTGAGCACTCATTTGTTACTTTCACTGTTAATAAACATGTAAGAACCATCGGCCCTTGGTCATTCTCACAGTATGCAATACGGCCCTTTTGGAAAAAAGTTTGGACACCCCTGCTCTAAAGGGACATGGAGAAAAGAAAAAGAAAAGATAATCCCAAGATCAGGGTTTTTTGTCGCTGGTGTTTCAGTGTAAAGTGTGACCCTGTTAACTGGTGACTCTCTACCAACCATGAGTGATACATTCAGCTGAAAGTCACCAGTCAGCGCGGTCACATTTTATTCCAAAACACTGGTCAAAATTTAATGAAACTTGACAACATGTTAAAAAATCCTTTCTGTCATTCGACCGGGAACAACCAGAAATTTTTACGGTGCAAACAGATTCATTATCACTTTTATCTGCTTTAACCTGCTCTTCAGTGTGTTAGTTTTTACAATGGTTGAAAATGTCCTCATGTTGTTACTGTATCTGACCACAAGGTGTCAGCAGAGGACTTAGTGAAAACCTCATTTTAACAGCCCCTGATGTCAGAGAAGACCCCAAAGAGCTGAGTTGTTGTAGACTGGTTTAATACCTGCCGTTATAACCTCAGTTTGATTAACGGTGTAAAGAAGTTATATCAAAACCAGTGACAAAATACTGCACTTAAAGCTCCTGTGAGGAGTTTTCAGTGGGTTGTGAATCAAACTGGAATAGATACTGATGCCTCACTGTGACCAAGAAAAACAAACATAGTCATCAGTAAATACATATTTTTAAAATATATATCTGAAACTGCTGTGGTAGGGCAGGTGTCCAGAGAAGTGATTTCCAGAATGCTACTAAAAGCTTTTCTTTTTAATTTTCATGACAGATTCTGTCTGAGGAAAACATTTGACTGCTGAGTAGATTAAAGATTTGTTATTACGAAAAATACAAACAAGAAATATTCCTACAGGAGCTTTAACTCAAGTTTTGGGGTAGATTACAAGAAAGATAAAAATTCAACGTTCTCTTCACAACTCTAAATGTGTCGGAAAAACTTGGATTAATTCAGATTCAGATTATTTATTTCTATACCATAAAATATCTGAAATTATATCTAACATAACCCACCCTTAAATGGTAATAATTCCGACAAGGATTTGATGAAATGTGTACAGTTTTTCAACAAAACTTTGACAAAAGGCCTTTTTGAGTTTTTGGTACTAAAATTCTTCTGTGCAACTTTGTGCTTTAATGAAAGTCTAGACAGGACTTTCACTTTTTTTTCCCAATTATTTAATGATTTATCTTCCAAAACCTTCTCATATTTGCTTAATGAATCAAAAATGGATTTACTGCGTCAAATAACGGGTGAGTGACTTCACTTTGTGATTTAGATTTTTTGAGTAAGAAACTATTTAAAGTTTATTTCACTAAATTTCCTTGCTGTGTTTTCAGTGACCGTCTAAATCCAGGACGTCAGCGCCTTGTTTCACACAGCAGCAGCTTTTACAAGTACGTTTATATTTGCTGATACATTTTTATTTATAAGATAAACTAAAATGTTAGGGGTTAATCACTCAGTTCTTTATTCTGTATTTGGTTGTGGAACCCACCCAACATTCAAGAAGTTTGTGTTCTAAGGGAAAACATTCCAGAGGTTAGATTTTTAAAGAATCAATTTTCTAGAACTCCACATATTAGAAGTGAACATTCTAAAGACCAACATTTAAGAACCCACACAACATTCTAGAAGTTTTAATCCTACAAAGAAGCATTCTAGAACTCACACAACATTCTAGAAGTTTGTGTTCTAAAGGAAAACATTCTAGAAATCACCAAAATTCTAGAAGTTTTAATCCTAAAAGGAAGCATTCAAGAATTCACGCAACATTCTAGAAGTTTGTGTTCTAAAGGAAAACATTCTAGAACTCACAACATTCTAGAAGTTTGTGTTCTAGAGGAAAACATTCTAGAACTCACACAAATTTCTAGAAGTTTGTGTTCTAAAGGAAAACTTTCTAGAACTTAGCATACTACAAATAATTACTCTGAAGATCAACATTCCAGTATCCACCCAACTTTCTAGAAGTTAGTATGTAAAAAGAAAACACTCTAGAATTCACCCAAATGAAAATTTCCCAGAAACCACCAAGCCCTCTAAGAGTTAACAATCTCACTTCTAGAGTTTGTTACTTCTCAGAAATAGATTTTGGCGTCTCTCAGGGCTTTATTCTAGGCCCCGTTTACTTTTCTCAATGCTTCTCTTGAACTCCATTCATTAAATAATTAAAAAGCTTTTCATACACTTTCAGGGGATTTTGCCAATCTCAAAAAAATTTTTTTTTTAAATTTTTTTTTAAAAATCTCTAAAAAAAATCCTGCATTGCCAATCACCTTTCAACAATTTTATTTCACAGGTTAAACATTTTTAGCTGTATTTGACTGCTATAAGCGGTAAAATTTCACTGGTTAAAAAGGTTCAACTGTTTTACTTCATTTAGCAAATTTATGACAGGTTTAGCAGTTTCAGCTTTCATTGCTTTCAGCAATATTTTTTCACAAGTTTAACATTTTTTCAGCAGTGTTTAATGCTTAAAGCAGTAGAATTCCACAGGTTCAACATTTTTTTCAGATTTTTTAACTGCTTAGAGCAATGAGACTTCACAGGTTTCACAGATAGCTTTCTTCAATTTCAGCATTTCAACGCATTTTCTGCAAGGAAATGCAAATTTTCTAATTAAAAAAGCTTTTCATACATTTTCAGGGGATTTTGCCAATCTCTCTGATATCAAACACATTGAGATCTCATACTTGGAAACCCTGAACTCTCAGGTGAAATTGAAAACACCTTAAGTTTACAAGCCCATCAGTCAAACTTCAGATTTTACGTGTAACTTTTTTTAGCGGAGCTCCCTTTAGTTCAGAGTTTTTGGACAGGTCTATGAACCCTTAAATGAATTTAAAGGAGCTTTTCTCAAGTGAATTGATCATTACTGGCTCCTGTAACTCCTCAAATGTAAGTTCTCCAATGTTGGCCTTTGTTTGAGCCACCTTTGATTATTTAAAGTGGGTATTTTGAGTTTGTTTGATAAGAAAAAACAGAAAACAGATAAACATGAAGCAACCAAATCTGAGGATAAAGCTCTTAAAGGGTTAAACCAGGAGACATTTCCCAACCAGAGGAGAATAAAAAAGTTAAAAAGGATTAAATAATTGATTCCAGTGTTTAAGTTAAATTCTTAACAGTCTTTGTTTACTCCTGCTCTTCTCCAGATCCTTTCTCTCCACGTCGCTCTGAGGATTGCTGACCACTCCACACTGACCTGGCGTCAAAAAAGGGCAATTTACGAGCCAAGCGGTCAAAGGATGAAGGTATTTCAGGAGCTCATTGGCCTGGTTGGTCTCTGAGTTCCTTGTGGCCATAAAGAGGAACCTCCAAACCTGCTCCAAGCACATAAATACCCCCAGAGAAAACTTTTTTCCCAGTCTTTGACTCCCTCACTGTCTCCCTGTCCTTGTGTCAGTCTCTGCCGCCCTCCTCATCGTCACTTTGAAGGTGAGAAACTCTTTTATTTGGTGGATTCGCTTGTGCCTGTGAAGTGAAGTGATGTGTCAAAAGGCCTAAAACCTGATAACAGGGCTTGATTTTTTCAGGGGGGAATCAAAGTATTTCCAGTTTATTATCAAACTGAAAGAACTAAACTTCAAATCTGGATGTGAGTGTGAGTCCAGAGTTTCCCAAAGTGGGTCCGCTGAGATAAAAGAGGTTATTAAACATGAGGAAATATATTTTTTTTTATTTATTATCTTCTTGAATGCTGGCACTTGTTTTAACTCTTTGATGTAGTTTCTTTTTGATAATTCTGTAAGCCAAAAATACATTTTTTTTATTAACCGATTGGGTCCCAATTGCCAAATTTGGCGGCCTCAGTATGTGGGCATTTTTTTTTTTTTAACTTCTATTCACTTAAAGAATTTTCTTTGTAGCTTGGATCTTCTCCTAAGACATTTCTTGATGGCATGGTGACTAGATTTACCCTTTTGAGATCAAGTTTTTCCAATATTTCTTCCCCGTTTTGGTCTTTTGTCTGAAAACCCAAAAAAAAAAGCCTTGTAAAGTAGCTTCTTTTTTTTTTTTGGTAACTTTTGCGTGTGTAGAGATGTCAGTGCTCGGTTTAGACGCTTCCTCTCTGCTTCACCTTTTCCGTCTGATTTAACTGCTGCTGGGTCAGATTACTTTAAGGTGCAAAATAGCCTCAGTGTCGAGTTGCAGGTGACAGGTGATTACGTCAGAAATCACTGATACTGTGAAAACCAACTCCCTCTCTCAAACTTACCTCTTATGAACAACACAACAGTGAAAAAATAAGAAAATGTTATGATTTCAATCTGCTGTGAGGGGTTAACTGGAAAAGTCTAACTGTTTAAAGAGACTATTGTTTTAATTATTTAAAACATAAACACCTATAAGAGATTAACAATAAGTCAAATGATTGTTGAAGTTTGATTTTTACAGCCTGAATCAAACATCTCTATGTTTAGATGAGCTCAAACTCTTTTCCCACCGCTGCTCATAAAGAAATCACCGTAAATGTCACCAGTGACCTTTGACCCCTCAGCCAGGATTAGCATTGACCTGATTGCTTCAGGTCCGAGGTCAATAACACGGCGACCAAATCCTGAGGTTTCTACTTTTAGACACAGAAACGACATAAGACCCCCCCCGATGCAAAAGAAGGGCCCTGAGTCGGCCCCCGGACCTCAGGTAGAGAAACTCTGGAACTAACAGATGGAACTTTTAAAACTAACAAGTTTTCTGACTTGTTAGAGTCAAGTTTGTAACAGTGACCTGAAATGTATTTAAAAAAAAAAATGTAATAAAAACCTAAAATGTAACTGACCCACAATATAACAAGCTGTAACATTTTGGGCAAAAAGTTATTATGTTTTGAGTTCTACACCATTTATTATTACATTTCTCAGCACTTTTCTTACATTGTCTCTTAAATTTTGAGTTTTATTAATTTTTTTCCATTATATTTCGGGTCATTGTAACAAATCTAGCTTTAAACTGTCCCTAATGTGGCCTCGTAGTTGCTTGATATGATTTAAAGCTACTTAAAACTTTCACTTTCTCCAGGCTACTGTCTCTTTAAGACCTCCGTCACAGACATTCCGGAATTTAAAACTTTTTAAGAGCCAACATTCTAGAATCTTTGTCAGAGCCTGATTTGTAACAGTGACCTGAAATGTGTTTAAAAAATTAATGTAATAAAAACCTTAAATGTAACTGACCCCACAATATAACAAGCTGTAACATTTTGGGCAAATAGTTATTATGTTTTGGGTTCTACACCATTTATGATTACATTTCTAAACCTAGCACTTTTCTTACATTGTCAACATTTTGAGTTTTATTACATTTTTTTTTATCACATTTCAGGCCATTATTATAAATCTGGCTTTAAACTGTCCCTAATGTGGCCTCGTAGTCGCTTGATATGATTAGAAGCAACAAAAACTTTCACTTTTTTCAGGCTACTGTCTCTTTAAGACCTCCTTCACAGACATTCCGGAATTTAAAACTTTTTAAGAGCCAACATTCTAGAATCTTTGTCGGAGCCTGATTTGTAACAGTGAACTGAAATGTGTTTAAAAAATTAATGTAATAAAAACCTTAAATGTAACTGACCCACAATATAACAAGCGGTAACATTTTGGGCAGAAAGTTATTATGTTTTGGGTTCTACACCATTTATGATTACATTTCTGACCTAGCACTTTTCTTACATTGTCAACATTTTGAGTTTCATTACATTTTTTTTAATCACATTTCAGGCCATTATTATAAATCTGGCTTTAA
The DNA here is from genome assembly GCA_008086565.1 of Thalassoma bifasciatum. Lineage (NCBI taxonomy): Eukaryota > Metazoa > Chordata > Actinopteri > Labriformes > Labridae > Thalassoma > Thalassoma bifasciatum. Next base: position 249,911 of record RPOG01000539.1, read on the forward strand.
ACTGTCCCTAATGTGGCCTCGTAGTCGCTTGATATGATTAGAAGCAACAAAAAACTTTCACTTTTTCTAGGCTACTGTCTCTTTAAGACCCCCTTCACAGACATTCCGGAATTTAAAACTTTTTAAGTGCCAACATTCTAGAATCTTTGTCAGAGCCTGGTTTGTAACAGTGACCTGAAATGTACAAAAAATATGAACAAAAACAAGAATGTAATACCTAACAAGTTGTTACTATTTTGTTAACCTGTTTTTGACGTTACATTATCTGTTACATTATTGACCAGTTATTGCATTTCAGGTTTTATTGATTTTTAAAAAAATTACTTTTCAGGTTGTGTTACACTTTGGGCTCTGTAGTAGCTTAATCTAAAAAAAAAAATGAAATAAAGGCTTTTAAGAATAACGGCTCTTTTACCTATTGTACAATATTAGGTTTTTAGGTTTTAAAACTTTAAAGTGTGTATTTTTGTTGAGTCTAAGGAGGTAAATCCATGATTTCAGAAGCCTGTTCATTACTGGAGTAATCGCTTCTTAAAACATATTTTTATCGGAGAGCCTTCCCTGATTTAAGCTGAGGTCTTTTATTTTTATTTGATTTTTCTTTTCTTTTCTTTTCTTTTATTCACACATGTGTTTTTACCTTGTTTGTTTCAATTGTGTATATTCAATCATTATTTTTAGCTGATCCTGTTCTTGTGTTTTCCTGCCTGCTCTGATGACTGATTTTACTTGAACCGTTTTTCTCAGAGCACTGTTGCTTTTATTGCCTGTAAAGCACTTTGTAACTTTGCGTTTGAAAAGTGCTATACAAATAAAGTTTATTATTATTATTATTATTATTATTATTATTATTATTATTATTATTATCATAAGAAATAGGTTGTTTTTGATATTAAAACTATAACTTAATGTTATTTTTTGTCTGTTTTTTCTTCTATAGCAGAGCGAGGAACAAAAAGGAAGCCAAGATGTCTGAGTGAGTATAAGCTTTAATTTTTGTATTTACTTGTACATCCAGAGAATGAGAATTAATTCAGTTTTCTTTACGTTTCAGGGGAAAGAAAATGACATCGAGCCGCAGGCATCACCTCAAGGTAACAAACGTGGACACAAATACATCAACGGCTCAGAGATTAAACGTCTTTGAGTTGAATGTGTCACATGAAAATGTTCTAATGTGGAATTATTACAGAAAACTTAAGCTTTGTTTCTGATTCTTCGTCCTGCAGAGTTTGATGCTGCAGATCGCTGCGAACTGGCTCGAGCAGGAAGCCACCGACATCGCCGCCACCAAAGAAGCGTACATGGCCGAGAACTGCCCCACCCCCGACCTGAGCGGAGACCAGGCCGCTCTGATCGTAAATAAAACACAACTACACAATACATTACATGATTAAGGCTGGGCTATTAATCACAAATTAGATTAAATCACAAAATGACCTATTGCAATGTTCTAATGCCAGTGAAATATTTTTTTAACCTGAAATGTGTCAAAATACCAGTTAAATTTTCTGCAGTAGATGTTTAATGCTAAGTGTTACTCAACTGTGTCCAACCAAAGAGACAGAAAATTGAGAAACACCTTTGCAAAAGCAACAACCCAAGTGGAAAATATGGGGAAAACAACAAAGAGTAGCAATTCAAATTACTAAGATTTAGTCTAAGGTGGCAAAAAATGCCAAAATTAGCAAGAAAATTGGGTGAAAACTTGAAAAAAGGTGAAAAAAAGTGGCATTTGGTGAAAAATGGCAAAAAGATGGGATGAACCTTAAAGAATAGTCAGAAAGAAGGAAAAATAATGAACCAAAGGGGAGATTAAATGAACACAAGGCATCAAAATTGGCAAGAAAATTGTGATAAAACTTGGAAATTAATCAGAAAAGAGTAAAAATTGTGGGGGGAAATGACATAAAACAGCCAAAAGGGGTAAAACTGGCTGAAAGCAACAAAAATGGCAAGAAAGTTGGGATAAAACAAAGAAGCAAAATAATGGTTCAAAAGTGGCAAAAAAGGGTGAAAAGTGACTCAAATGGGCAAAAAGCAACAAAAAATTAGCAAGAAATTGGGTGAAAAGTTGAAAGATGGAACAAAAAGGGTGAAAAAAGTGGCATTTTGTAAAAATGGCCAGAGGAAATTTCCATAAAGTTGGGATGTACCTTAAAAAAATAGTCAGAAAGGGGGGGGAGAAAGAGTAAAAAAAAAAGATTAAAATGAACACAAAGCATCAAAATTGGTAAGAAAATTGGGAAAAAACTTGGAAATTAATCAGAAGATTGTAAAAATGGTGAAACAAAAAAACGGCCAAAAGTGGTAAAATTGGCCAAAGGCAACAAAAATGGCAAGAAAATTGCGATAAAACAAAGAAGCAAAAAAACAATGGTCCTAAAGTGGTTAAAAAACGAGTGAAAAGTGACTAAAATGGGTAAAAGGAAGTCGTAATAAATGCCATAATAAATGGGTCAATGTTTATTTCATACAATGTGTTTGTTTTAAAACATAAATTCTAGGACTTGGGGAGAATCACATAAAAAAATCGCAGTTGAAATACAGGGAAAAATAATCGCAACCAGATTATTTTTGTGAATGGTTCAGCTTTATAATACATTACATGATTACGGCTGGGCTATTGATCACAAAAAAGATGGCATGAACCTTAAAGAATAGTCAGAAAGAGGGAAAATAACGGCCTAAAGGGGTGATTAATGAACACAAGGCAACAAAAATGGCAAAAAAATTGCAATAAAACAAAGAAGCAAAAAAACAATGGTCCTAAAGTGGTTAAAAAACGAGTGAAAAGTGGCTAAAATGGGTAAAAGGAAGTCGTGTGTAGCAAAAGAAATGTCATCAGTAGTTGTGCCATAATAAATGGGTCAATGTTTATTTCGTACAATGTGTTTGTTTTAAAACATAAATTCTGGGACTTGGGGAGAATCACATAAAAAAATCGCAGTTGAAATACAGGGAAAGATAATCGCAACCAGATTATTTTTGTGAATGGTTCAGCTTTATAATACATTACATGATTAAGGCTGGGCTATTGATCACAAAAAAGATGGCATGAACCTTAAAGAATAGTCAGAAAGAGGGAAAATAACGACCTAAAGGGGAGATTAAATGAACACAAAGCATCAAAAATGGCAACAAAAATTGTGATAAAACAAAGAAGCAAAAAAACAATGGTCCTAAAGTGGTTAATAAACGAGTGAAAAGTGACTAAAATGGGTAAAAGGAAGTCGTGTGTAGCAAAAAGAAATGTCATCGGTAGTTGTGCCATAATAAATGTCAATGTTTATTTCATGCAATGTGTTTGTTTTAAAACATAAATTCTGGGGAGAATCACATTAAAAAGTTCAAGTTGAAATACAGGGAAAAATAATCGCAGCCAGATTATTTTTGTGAATGGTTCAGCTTTAGTTTTGAGTCTTTGAGTCTTGAGAAGAGAAGAAAGATCCTGAGACGGCGTTTTTGTGTCTTTGTCAGGAAATCTGTAAGAAACTGTACCAGTCTCTGGACAAGATCGACGAGGACAGATACGACGCCGAGGCCAAAGTGGACAAGTCGGACAAAGAGGTAACGAGGTTTTTTCTGTGGGTTGATGTGATCGTGTCTGATGAATCTTCTGTGTGTGTGTTTTCAGATCGCTGAGCTGAAACTGAAGGTGGTGGAGCTCGCCGGCGTGAAGAAACCCGCCCTGAAGAAAGTGCGTATGTCGGCCGACGCCATGCTCCAGGCGCTGCTGGGAGGAAAACACAAGGTGACCATGGACCTGAGGGCCAACCTGAAGCAGGTCAAGAAGGAGACCAAGGAGGAGGTGAGCCGCCGTTTTCATCACATCCTGACTTTTT
>RPOG01000539.1:266463-300095 GCA_008086565.1 Thalassoma bifasciatum
GAAGAATTATGTTTTCTAACAGATTTCAGTAGTTGACCAACATTTCAAAGTTTTTAGGTTCATTATTTTTTAGTATTTTTAATTTGAGCACCCAAAAATGTCAGGTGGTGCAACCAAATATATGAAAATATATTTATATGTTCCTGTTATTTTTTCTGTGTGAAATTATTGGCAAGTATCTCTCAAGTGTCTGTAGTGACTCATACATTTTCATTTTGTGTGTTTCATTTCTTTTATTTGTGAATAAGATAAATAATTTGATGTTAAAATAACATTTCACATTATTACATTGGTTGTTCCACCTGACATGGAAATTGTTCCAGTCACCAATGAAGTGAAAAAACCTTTTTTATCAGTATTTCAGAGAAATCTACAAACTTTTCCACTTGGTCACAAATGTCATTTGGGCTCCTCTGGCTGATGCAGTTTCCTGTTTCCTGTTTTATTCTCTTCACTTTAAAATAAAAGTCTAATGTTACGGTTGCACCACCCTGACATTTGACAAGGTGAAAATTACGGGACAAAAGTTTTTTACATTTCTCAACAGCTTTAAAATTCTTTTTATTTGCAAAGAATGTTTTATTTAAAAAGGTTCAAGCATAAAATAATGCCACTGTATTTTTAATTTCCATTTACAATAACTGACATTCAATTTTTAGAGTTTAATTACTGTGGATACTTGTCAGGACGGTTGCACCACCTGACATTTTGGGGGTTTGAGGAACCAAAAAACAAAAAAACATGTTATATTTTAATAGTTTAAAGATGTGTTCAAATAACACAGGTTTCATAGAATAAAGAAATACATGTGATGAAATACTCAATTCATGATGGAAGGAAATATTACACTCGGACACAAAAAAGAGGACGTCACGTCATTGACCCACATATGTAAAAAAAAAAGTTATAGACAAACATTTGAGGGTAAAACAGCGTAATAACTATACATTTTTCAGTGTTAAAATGGATGGAACAAAAAAATTAGAAAACTTTTTTTCACGCCTTAAGACAAATAGAAACACTCAAAGGAAAAATCCAGACACTGGCTTCATAATTCATGGATCGGAGGGTTAATGTTGGTTTTTTTATTCTGCTTCTCTGCAGAGTTTGATGCTTCAAATCGCTTTCAACTGGATCGAGCAGGAGAAGAAGGAAATCGAAGACGCTAAGGAGGCGTACATGGCGGAGAACTGCCCGGCTCCTGACGTCAGCGGGGACCAGGCCGCTCTCATGGTCAGACGGACACTTTTTTACTCAGACATTAATCTTAATATCCTCATAGCTTTATGACTCTAACCCACTGATGCATGGATAATGAGAGTCAGTGTCAGGATTTTTGTTTATTTTAAAGCATGAAAAAAAGTTTCCTTTTTTTTTAAAGAAAATATTTGTAACTGAGCATTCAACATAAAACAGTGTGAACTTAATGTTAACATGACTTTTTTTTCTTTGTTTGACTTCTTTCTTTTTTTTTTTCTTATTTCTACGGTAACTTCATGAATTTACATTTTTTTTAATGCTTTTGCAAAACTTTTAAATTCTCTTTCAACCATTTTAACACTGAATAATCTATAGCAGTGGTTCCCAACCTTTTCCAAATCAGGGCCCACTTTTAAAGCTCAAAAATGTTTGAGGCCCACCTCCAACCCAATACATACCGCTATATACGTTTTTTTTTTTTAGAACCCCATTTGTAACAATGACCCAAAATTTAATTTAAAAAAATGTAATAAAACCCAAAATGTGATATCTGGTAGATAATGAAACAGATGTTAAGCCAAAAACGTAGTAACTTTTTGCACAAATTATGACAACTTGTTACATTCTGGTGCAATTATCATATTTTGGGTTTTACTTTATGCTTTTTCGTTACATTTCGGGCTCAGCTCTCCGGTTACAGTTTTGACAATTTTTGAAAATTTGGGATTTGTTACATTTTTTTTCAATGATATTTCAGGTTGTTGTTATTTTTCAGGTCATGCTATCTATAGAGGACTAACATGCCTTCTTAGGGGACTTTTTTCATATATTAAAATCAGAACTGTTTCAATTTCCTTTAAAACTTAACCGAGTTAAACACTTTGAATGTTATTTTTTGTATTTGTATCTCAATTTTTCTATTTGTACCTTGTATCTTTATATAATTACACTCCAATAAAATACTTGTTTGGAAATGATTTCGCGGCCCACTTGCTGTACCTTCGCGGCCCACCAGGGGGCCACGGACCACAGGTTGGGAATCGCTGCTCTATAGTTTATAAGCTTTTTCACCCTCAAATGTTTGTCTAACATGTTCAAAAATATAAATATTTATATGTTCGGAAAAAAAATCGAAAACATTTTTTCAGACCCTGAGAAGAAAAAAAATATCCTGACACAGGTTAATATAAATTTCCACCACATGAACCTTTGAATTTAGGAGTAAATAACTTTAAATAGGTGTCCACTGCAGTGACCACTATGCACCACAGGGTTAACTTCTGTTTCTTTGTGTCTGAACAGGAAATCTGCAAGAAGCTCCACGCCGCCATCGACAAAGTGGACGACACCAGGTACGACGCCGAGGCCAAGGTGCAGAAGGCCGACAAAGAGGTGAGACACCGAGAATTAACACGATGTCCAATGAAAAAAAACAGAAAGGAATCTTAAAAACTGAGTGAATATTTTTGTATTCAACCTCAATAAAAACGCGCTGATGTTCATGTTTTTCCCTCAGATCGAGGATTTGAAAATGAAGGTGGTGGAGCTCGCCGGCGTGAAGAAACCCGCCCTGAAGAAAGTGCGTATGTCGGCCGACGCCATGCTCCAGGCGCTGCTGGGAGGAAAACACAAGGTGACCATGGACCTGAGGGCCAACCTGAAGCAGGTCAAGAAGGAGGTCAAAGAGGAGGTGAGGAACAAAAAACTGTCTTTAAAAAGATTTTGGGTTTGAGTTTTTGTCCTCTAGTCCAGGGGTTCCCAAACTTTTCAGCCTGTGACCCCCAAAATGGCAGCGTTGGAGACTGGCGACCCCCTGCTGTGGTACAACACTAATGGACCAATCCAAAAACAGACAAAAAAAAAACAATGAAAAAACCCCAGGATACTTAATTTAACTCATCAGTAGAAAGTTAACCTACGAATGTTCACTTTGCTGTGCTCACTGCATCAAACTTCAACAAAGAAATGTGAAAAAACAGATAAAAAAAAATCTGTTTGCATAATTTCGTATTATCTTTAATCCTCTTTTTTGCTTTTATTCTTATGGTGATGGATAAAATGTGGAATTGTTCATAGTTTTTGATTTTGGGACACATTCCACGACCCCCTATCACTGTCTCGCGACCCCCCAAAGGGTCCCGACCCCCACTTTGGGAACCACTGATCTAGTCTCTGTTTTTGCAGAAACTAAAACTTAACATCCTACAATCTAGAAATAATCAAAACCCATTTACACCTGGTAAAAAAAAAATTCAAAGAAATTTTGGTCCTGTTGAGTTTTTTTCCCACATTAAGTCATAATGATGTCACAGAAAGTTGAAAATAAGGACAATGGAGTCAAAATGTAGAGGTAGAAATTTGAAATAATGACATAAAGATGGAATACGAGACAGTTAAGTTGAATTTTTGAGACAAAAAAGTTGAACAAATTACTTCAAAAGCCATAATTATGAGGTTAAAAGTTGCAACTATGAGATAAAGCATGGAATGTAAGATAATAATGATGATGAATTTCTAAAATAAAAAGTCAAATTATAAGAAGTAGCTTAGAAGTTGGAATTGTGAGATAAATAGCTAAATATTTAATTTTTAAGTCCAAATAACGAGCTAAAATGTGAAAATAATGAGGTGAAAATGTTAAATTATGAGGTAAAGAGTCAAAATTATGAGATAAAATGTGGCCTGTGAGATGATGAAGTTGAATTCCTGAGATGAAACGCTTAAAAGTATAAATAATCAGATGAAAAACTGAAATTATGAGATGAAAAGTTTACGTTTTTATGTTTACGTCTTTAAAAGGTTTTTGTCCTTTAGTTTCTGTTTTTTAAATCATAATGATGTGACAGAAAGTTGAAAATATGGGACAATGAAGATGAAGATGAAGAATAAAATTTAGAGATAAAAAAGTTGAAATACTGGGATAAAAAATTGGAATATGAGATAGTTAAGCTGGATTTTTTAGACAAAAAGTTGAAAAATTGCTCAAAAGCCAAAATTATGAGGTTAAAAGTGAAGAGAACATAAGATAATGATGGTGAATTTCTGAAATAAAAAGTCAAATTATGACATGAAAAATCCAAAGAATGAGCTGAGAAGAAAGACTCATGAGATAAAAAGCTGAAATCATAAGGTTTAAGTCCAACGAACGAGCTAAAATGTGAAAATAATGAGGTGAATTTTTAAAATTATGAGGTAAAGAATCAAAATCATGAGATAAAGAAATGCAATTATGAGATAAAATGTGGACTATGAAATGATGAAGTTGAATTTCTGAGATGAAACGCTTCAAAGTATAAATAATCAGATGAAAAACTGAAATTATGAGATAAAAAGTCACATGAATCTAATAATTTTTTACTTTCCAATCTCCCAGTTATAACCAAGTACAAGCAAAAAAAAAAATTCATTCTATTATTTTAACTTTTGGTAATAGTCTCCCATAAGAAAAGTTCACTTTCAATATGGTATTACAAAAAGTTCTGCAACTAAATGCCACGTGAAAGTTTTTCTGAATTCGCAGCTTCTGTTTAGTTGTGTTTTGAAACAGAAAGTTCACTTTAAAGTAAGAGTGGCCTTGTTGTGAATCTACGTTTTATAAATAAAGATTCAATTTCAGTCCTTTTATTATCACCACACATTCACTCTAAATACTTAATAAAGTGGGGACCCCTAGTGGCTGCTTGTGTAATAACAGCAGCAAAGTAAATAAAGACAGATTATTTATTAAGCTTCATTCACACAAAGAGAAAAATATTATATTTAACAGAGTGAGAAACAAAAGCAGTGACATCAACTGCTATAAAAGACACTTCATATATTATAGAATAAAAACACCAAATCAGATGTAGCCTCTAGATTAGTACTTTGCATCTTTTTCACGTTTGAGGTTTTAAAAGGTTTTATTTCTCTCTCTTTCCTGTGTTTTCTTCACTTCTTATTCCCTTTCTTTCCCTCTTTAGTTCATCTCACCACCTTTTTATTCATTTATAACCATCTTTTCTCAACTCCCTGTTGTTCCTTTGACAGTTTTTATTCATTTTAGAGAACGATAGACGGATCAGGAAAGAAAGAAAAAATACAAGTACCTAAAATTTTTCATCAAATGTCAGTCTAATTTAACAAAAACTTTATTTTTTAATATTTTTTTTATAAACTTTAGTTTATTAAAATTTTCATCAAGAATAAAAACAACAATAATTGCACTTCTGAATTCTTTAAGAAACAAAAAGTTAATAAAATAAAGATAAATGAATGATAAGTAAATGATAAATAAAAGGAAAACATACGCCTACACCAGTACAGATACATGCATAATAATAAAAAAAGACACACATGATGACATATAAACACAAACTCACACTAATAATATTCATGAATAAATGAAAACATAAGGAAAGAACATATATAAATATACAATAAAGTAAAATGAATGATCATTTACAGGTCAACCAGGTCTAGAGAAATAAACGTATAAATGTATTTGTGATTTTTAAATGAGTTCTTTTCCTTCTCCACTTTAGTCCACAGAGGCCGTTGGCGACTGGCGTAAGAACATCGAGGATAAAGCCGACAGGAAGAAGATGTTCGAGACTTCTTAAGCGTTTCCTGCAGCGTCGTGGAGGACAGTAAAAGTTTTTTTTGGAGGGGAGCGTCTCCACCTGAGTGTCTGAAAACGTCTCTGAGTTCACGCAGGAACCACAGCGACGAGAGTTTAGACACATTTTTCTTATTCTAGTCGCTTTTTTGAGAAACCGTCACCACCGTGGGAGACTGAACTGGAACTAAGGTCAGATCGACGACATGTACGCAGATAAAAAAAACGTCTTAAAGAGAAAAAAAACATCATCACACTGTAAAAGCTTTTCATGAGTCTTTAGAAATAAATGTTTTGGAATATGGAAAAGATTGTTTGGTACATTTATATTCACTTTTCTCATCATTTAGGTTTTACACAAATAACACATTATAATTTCAAGGTTAAAAAAAGTAAGATTCCTAAGGTCAACATCAAGGAAATCAAGGACGATTAAGAACAACATCAAAGCTTTGAAGAGCAAATTTAAAACTACTAAGAACAACATCAAAGCCATTTAGAGTTGTTCAAAACATCAAATTAGAACCTTTAAGACTAAGGCCCCGTTTATGCGACAGTTTTCAGGTGGAACGCAAAATATTGTTGCGTTTCAGCCTCCTGTTTACACGGAAATGGCGTTTTAGCCGACCGAAAACGGAAACTTTTGAGTATTCACTTCAGAGTGGAACTTTTAGGACTCGTGAAAACAACATCAAAGCAAATTAGAACCTTTAAGACCAAGATCAAAGACATTTCAAACCACTTTGTTGTGCTACTCAAAAAATAAGATTCCTAAGATCAACATCAACGCCATGAAAAACTCCTGGAAACAACATCAAGGAAATCAAGGACAATTAAGAACAACATCAAAGCCTTGAAGAGCAAAACGGCGTTTTTCGCCAACCGCAAAAAACGAAACTTTTGAAAGCGCCAGTCCAGAATGGAACTTTTGGAACTCCTGAAAACAACATCAAAGCAAATTAGAACCTTTAAGGTTAAGATCAAAGACATTTTAACCCACTTTGAACATCAGAGCTCCTTAGAAAATAAGATTCCTAAGATCAACATCAAGGCAAATCAGAACCACTACGAATGACGTCAAGACTATTAAGGATCCCTGAAAACAAAATCAAGGAAATCAAGGACGATTGAGAACAACATCAAAGCTTTGAAGAGCAAATATAAAACTACCAAGAACAACATCAAGGCCAGAAAAGTTACTCAAAAAAATTTAGCTCTGCTTAGATTAACATAAAAGCCATTTGTAACTTCTGTAAACATCATCAAAACCATCAAGACAGTCATGAACTACATCAAACACATTTCAAAATCAAGAACCAGAACCACTTTGAACATCAAACTTCTTTAGAACAAGTAAAGAACAAAGGCCAGTCAGAACGACTAAGAAATACTGAGATTAACATCAAAGCTCAGAGAAAAAAATAAAATAAAAAAGTACTCCTAACGAGCCCATCATTGAGGTCACCTGCTCATCACACCTGTGCTCATCAGCCAGGCAAACTTTTAAAAAGGGTTTTCTTTCCCTCAATCAGTGTGCGACACACTCACAGCCAACACCTTCAGTTGGTTGTTTTGTGTTTGTGTGAGTGTTTTATTGAGGAGTTTGTGTGAGTGTGTAGGGGAAAGGAAGGTGACGAGGGTGTTCTCTCACAAAAGTTTAATCTCAAGAAAAGAGGAGATCGGTTGTTTTTCTTAACAAACAACACCAAAGCAAACAAGAACCTGTAAGACCAAGATCAAAGACATTTCAAACCAGCTTGAACAACTACTGAAAAAAAATAGGTTCTTAAATTCAACATCAAGGATCTAAAGGACAATTAAGAACAACATCAAAGCTTTGAAGAGCAAATATAAAACTACGAAGAACAACATTCAAGGATTCAAGGAGTTTTATTTGTCATTCAACACATGTAAAACATCAGAGCCATTTGAAAAAATATCAAATTAACAAAGAACAACATTAAAGCTCTTGTTTAAAATAAAGATCAAAAACATTTTAAACCACTCTGAACATCAAAGCTACTGAAAAAAAAATAAGTTTCCTTAGATCAACACCAAGGCCATGAAAAACTCCTGGAAACAACATCAAAGAGTTTAAGGATGATCAAGAACAACATCAAAGAGTTTAAGGATGATCAATAACAACATCAAAGAGTTTAAGGATGATCAAGAACAATATCAAAGAGTTTAAGGATGATCAAGAACAATATCAAAGAGTTTAAGGATGATCAAGAACAACGTCAAAGAGTTTAAGGATGATAAAGAACAACATCAAAGCTTTGAAAAGCAGATTTAAAACGATATAGAACGACATCAAGGCCCTTTTGAAAAATATCAAAGTGAATAAGAACAAAATTGAAGCTCTGGAAAAGAAATGAATAAATCACACTACTGAGATCAACATCAAGGCCATTTAAAGTTGTTTAAAACATCAAAGCATATAAGAACCTTTATGACAAAAAAAATACATTTTAATCCACTTTGAACATCAAAGCTACTTAAGAAAAATAAGATTCCTAAGATCAACATCAAGGTCATGAAAAACTCCTATAAACAACATCAAAGAGTTTACGGATGATTAAGAAAATCATCAAAGCTTTGAAGAGCAAATTTCAAACTACGTAGAATGACACCAAGACCATTGAAAGTTGTTCAAAACATCAATTAGAGTCTTTGAGACTAACGGTTTTTGGGTGAAATGCAAAAGTATTGATGTGTTTCAGCTTCCTGTTTACATGGAAACAGCGTTTTTGCCAACTGAAAACGCCATCCAAAGTGGAACCTTTCAAAAATTGGGAACATCGAAGCTTTGAAGAGCAAATTTAAAACTGCTTAGAACAACATCAAGGCCATTTTAAAATCATCAAAGTAACTAAGAACAACATTAAAGCTTCAGGGAAAAGAAAAGAATAAATCAAACTACATATATCAACATCAAACTTAAAAACTCCTGAAAACATCAAAGTAAATTAGAACTTTTAAGACTAAGATCAAAGGCATTTTAAACCTCTTTGAACATCAAAGCTCCTTTAACTCCTTGAATTAACATCAAGGCTGATTGGAACGACTGAGAGTGACATCAAAGCCAATAAGAACTCATGAATCCAAAATGATTAAGAACAACATCAGGAACATTAGGGAGTTTTAAGACCAACGTGAAAGCTTCTTAAAACTCATTTAACACTATTTTGATTTAAAACAACCTTAAAAACAACTTGGAACAAGATTTAAGCAGTAAGAAAACCATTAAATAAAGAGGTCAAGTGTTGAAAATATTTCCTGTTCCTGCTTTGAGAACCCTTTGGTGTTTAACTTTTCCCATTCATGGTCTTTATATTTAACTCGCAGCCTGAATGTGGATCTTCAGGAGCTGAAGCTGCTCACAGGGAGGGCGCATTGGGAGCAGGGCTGGGTTGGGTGTATTTCAGGAGCTCGCAGGCCCATTGGTCTGTCGGGGAATCCATTTCCATAAAGAGGATCCGAGTATTTTGCTGAGACATCGAAACCCAGCATATATACCGTATTTCATTTTTCACTGTGTGGCTTTGGCAGTGTCTCCTTTTCTTCCACCAAGTGTGTCTTGTCTTCGTCTTCCTCCTCAACAGGTGAGACTTTATTATTCCATCTCTTTCTTTTTTTATTTCACTGCAGCTTCTTCTTCTTCTTCTTCTCTGAGAGCAGCATCTTTGGTTTTTTTTGTTTTGTTTCCCCGATGGAGGAATAAGAAATATGCGCAGCCACATACCGAGCACGCCGTGTTTCTAAAAAGCCTCTTTTAAAGAGGGATCACAGCCGCTTGTTTCTCCACCTTTGACCCATCCTGACATCCTGAGCTCGCTTTCTACATGTTTGTTTCTGACATTTGACCTTCTCCTGACAGACTGGAGATTTATGGGAGTTTCTGTAGCAGGTTTTGAGACTGAGACTGTTTGAGGATTTAAGACTTTCTGGGCTGCAAAGGCTGAAATACTGTCCCGTCTTTAAGGTTTCTTAGAAAGTTAAACAAGAGCCGAACTGATACTTAACATGGTTTGGCTGCAAGAAAATAACATTTTTCAATCTGTAAAGAGCCAAAAAAAGATGTGATTCAGAAAAAAGAGAGTTGGAAGAGTCACGAATTTCATTTAAACAACTCAACGTAACAGGAATGGAGCAAAATTGATTAATTGGTGAAGATGTTTAATTAGTGCTGAATGGATTTTTTTCTAAAAGTTGGAAATTGTGTGACTTTTTTAAGGTGGATTGGTCTTAAAGTTTTCGTAACTTAAAAGCCAGAAAGTAACATGAAACTGGACCCCAATAAACGAATCATGCAAACACCTCTTTGACATTTCAAAGTCAAAGATATCAGCCATGAACTTTATTCGATGATCTACCCCTGGAGAATGTTTTGAATTAACCCTTAACCCGAGCGGGTTGTAAAGCGTCTAAACGCGACACATGATCTCGCTGCTCCCAGTTTAGTTCAGTCGACGTCGCTGCTCTTCAGCTGTGGCCTCAGATCACGTTACGGCGAAAAAATTCCCGTCCGTCCATCTTGGTCAGAACATGCTGATCTCAGAGAACCTCACACTGAAATACTGAGCCGGAGAAGTACGGTGTTCAGCAGAGGTCAAAAATAAATCCAATGTTTCCTCACTGTGGCCTTTTCTGTGTCTTTACGCAGGTTGTGAACCGCAACAAACGCCAAGATGTCTGAGTAAGTCTGAATATTTACACAGCTTTGTACCCCAACAAGCACGTCACCTTCTCCTTTTTTAATTCATATATTATATTTTTTGTACAATTTGGTGATAAATTTGCTGTTTTACTTCAGATATCAAAACTTCTGCCTTTCTCAAATGTATGTTTGGGTGATTCTCCAACATTTTTGATCATGTATCATTCAAAAATTTCAGTCTAAAACAGAGATTATCACGCTTATATTTTATGAGATCTTTTTAAAATGTTAAATATTCTCATTTCCATCACTTTATATATTGTGATTACGGGGCATATTGTAATGGAAATGACATTATTGCTGCATTTATGCATCTTTATATTATGTTTAAATCACATTAAAATTAAAAATTGACGTCACCTGATTCTGGGATGATAAAGTGATCGATTACCATATCAAATGGAAATGACAGCACAACATATTTTCCCAGAAAATTCATAAAAATAACACAGCTACACTAATAATATTTTGCCATTTTGAAAATTATGCTGTTATGGTTACAATTCATGTCTGGGATATTATCTTTTAAATTCTTATAATAAGTAAAGTTGTACACTTGGTTACATCTGTGTCTGAAAATTCATCAAATATGAAGAAAAATGTGGTTAATTCTTGTAATTTTGCCTGAAAAACATTGCTTATTTCGTAGTGTGATTGAAATGAAGCTTCCATTTGAATGGTGGATTATAATGACAAAAAAATATTTAATATTTGGGTGATTTTATTAGAACCACTGCCAGTTGATTTGACTTTCGTAACCAAATATGAGAGTAGATGGAGAGTCACCCTTGTGTATTTAACTTGTAAGAAATTGAACTTTTAGAGGGTTTTTATTGCTTTTTGATCTGATAATTTTTCCTCCAAACAGGAAAAAGCTGACTTCCAGCCGCAGGCATCACCTGAAGGTAAACAAATCACACTTTACAGCGACATTTTTAATCACCCAGGAATAAAAAACTACATGTTTTCAAGAAAATATCAGTGATAACATAGTACAGCTACTAAAAAAAGATATTTAGTGTTAACTGGACCCAGAAATATGAGATTACAAGACACTTTATGTCACATCCCGGACGAGCCCCCAAAAATGTTACAACCCTGACTCAGGGGAAGCAACATTTGAGTCAAAGTAAAGGTTTCAACAATAATTTATTACAAAAAGCACTGGCAAAAGCCACAGTTGAAGACTGAAGGTGCTGCCCTGCTGCTGACAGGTGCAAGGAATCAGGAGCTGGGCAGGTATGGAGGTCCAAGATGGCCTCAAGATAACACAAGACACAAGAAATTAGAATGGCACATAACAATCGCACAGCAGCAAAAATACATTTCAGTTTCATCCCGTCCAAGAAACATAAAAAGACAGTTAATACCTTCATGCTTCTTTATGCTGTAGTATAGAGTCTTAAATCAAAACATTGATACTTTTTTAATATGAAGTAATGTTAAAAATTAACAGGGACACGTTGGAAAGAAACTAAACTATTGAGCTCTTGTTTGAATCACATGGTTGGTGGGAACTACTTTTTGTTCCACCTGGGTAAATTATTATTACTATTCAGAGCAACTGCAATAAAAAAAAAAAGTCATGGTAAACTTAGAAAAATTCTGGAAAAAATATCATTTTATCTATTTATCCATTATTATTATAACAACCAGTCAAATTGGTACAATCAGTGTCTGCGCACTGTTTCATTAGATAAGGAAAAAGAGTACAAGAGGGAGGAAGAGGGGAAAAAAGCAACTCTCAAACATGAGGCGGCTTAGTCAGAAAGTTAATAATGTACCGAAAGGACTATTTTCAGCAGCGGATGAGTCCATATATTGCATTTCATGTATCCTAGACTTAAGTTTAAAATCAAAGTCTGCTTAGCTGTAGTTAGATACAATATAAAAGGTTTCTCATGTGTTTTTTTTTCCTTTATTTTTTTGTCCTGCAGAGTCTGATCCTTCAGATCGCTCAGAACTGGCTGGAACAGGAGAGTAAAGACCTGATCGTAGCCAAGGAGACCTACATGTCTGAAAACTGTCCCAACCCCGACATGGGTGGAGACCAGGCCGCCCTCATGGTGAGACCACGGGTCACAGAGTAACAACAGAAAGAAAGAAAAAATATAACACTTAGCTCATTCAGAGAAGTCAAAATAAGCTTAGCTCAGAAAACTGCAGCAATGGTAACCTGTCCAAGCACTTTAATGAACTTTGAGTAGTTTTTAAACATAAATCAAAATACATGAAGCATCTTAAAAAGCACACAAATACATTTTCTGCCAGTTTTGTTGTTGAGCTAAAGCTAAGTGAAGCTCTCTTTTTCAGACTTTAGCAACTCTAAATCCAACTTTAAACACTGTTACATCCAATGACATGGTTTAAAAAGAAAGTTAAGTGGTAAAAAAACGTCCCAAAACAAATGTTTTAAAAGCTTACAAAAGCTAAATTTACATCTGTTTTTATCTAAATATTCTCATTTCCATCACTTTAAATATTGTGATTGCGGGGCATATTGTAATGGAAATGACATTATTGCTGCATTTATGCATCTTTATATTATGTTGAAATCACATTAAAATTAAAAATTGACGTCACCTGATTCTGGGATGATGAAGTGATGGATTACCATATCAAATGGAAATGACAGCACGACATATTTTGCCAGAAAATTCATAAAAATAACACAGCTACACTAATAATCTTTTGCCATTTGAAAATTATGTTGTTATGGTTACAATTCATGTCTGAGATATTATCTTTTTAATTCTTATAATAAGTAAATTGTGTTTCACAAGCTAGTTTAGCAATTTTTGTGTTTAAAAGAGTGAATCACAAAGAAATTGGGTTTGTAGGTCATAAACTAATTAATGTTTAATAACATACTGTATAAGATATACAAAGTGGTTTTAAGTGCTGGAACAGAAAGAGTTTTGATTTGATTATTTCAAGTTACTAGTTAGCCTTGAGTCTGAATTCGATCCTTTGATAAAATTTTACGATTTAAAAAACAGTGTTTTTAAACTTAAACTGACCAAAAAATAGACGTAAATTAAATAAAAACTACTACCCACTTCATCCTCTCAGAAAATATGATATTACTCGCACAAGTTTGCTTAGCTTGGTTTACTTTTTTTGAACTAAAATTGTCTTCACCAAAAGTATATAAGTGTGTTGTGTCAACCTAAAGGAAGCTAAAGTAATAACAATAATACAACAACAATTAATAATAACAATTCCCAATTAAAAAAAAACAGTATCAGTGCAAATCAGGCAGCAAAAACAAGATCAGATTAAAATAATTATAAAATACTGTAAACAGTATTAAAACATAAGGTACAACACTTTTGAATGAAAGACAATGTAAATGTAAATTAGAGAAGGCTTCAAAATAAAATGCAAGCCTTTTTACAGAAACATGACATTTATTTAACTTTGACATAAGTTCAAAAAAGAATGAAGAAAATGGGGGAAATTATTTGACGTTCGCTGCAGGTGCTCATAGACAACCCTTATCTGGGTACAATTTTGAAATATTGAAGTTTTGGTTTGAGATTAAGTTTATCTAATTGTTTTTTACAGATGTTTACACTCATGTATTTACTTGAGGAGTTTTGTTTGTTTGCGTTTCTTTAGGAAACTTGCAAGAAGCTTCACGCTCTCATTGACAAGATTGATGAGGACAGGTACGACATCGAGGCCAAGGTGCAGAAAGCTGATAAAGAGGTAAAAAAACTCTCTGCTCCTGAAAGTATTAGGGTCAATGACAAAAAGAGGGTTTAAAAACGTATTTTTTAAAAGTTCTTTGAAAATGGATAAAAACATATTTCTGAGAGAAGAATTATGTTTTCTAACAGATTTCAGTTGATGACCAACATTTCAAAGTTTTTAGGTTCATTATTTTTTTAGTATTTTTAATTTGAGCACCCAAAAATGTCAGGTGGCGCAACCAAATATATGAAAATATATTTATATGTTCCTGTTTTTTTTTCTGTGTGAAATTATTGGCAAGTATCTCTCAAGTGTCTGTAGTGACTCATACATTTTCATTTTGTGTGTTTCATTTCTTTTATTTGTGAATAAGATAAATAATTTGATGTTAAAATAACATTTCACATTATTACATTGGTTGTACCACCTGACATGGAAATTGTTCCAGTCACCAATGAAGTGAAAAAACCTTTTTTATCAGTATTTCAGAGAAATCTACAAACTTTTCCACTTGGTCACAAATGTCATTTGGGCTCCTCTGGCTGATGCAGTTTCCTGTTTCCTGTTTTATTCTCTTCACTTTAAAATAAAAGTCTAATGTTACGGTTGCACCACCCTGACATTTGACAAGGNTTTTTAATTTCCATTTACAATAACTGACATTCAATTTTTAGAGTTTAATTACTGTGGATACTTGTCAGGACGGTTGCACCACCTGACATTTTGGGGGTTTGAGGAACCAAAACACAAAAAAACATGTTATATTTTAATAGTTTAAAGATGTGTTCAAATAACACAGGTTTCATAGAATAAAGAAATACATGTGATGAAATACTCAATTCATGATGGAAGGAAATATTGCACTCAGACACAAAAAAAGGGACGTCACGTCATTGACCCACAAACATGATAAAGAGATTCATGGAGGGGAAGAAACGTGAGTGTTTTCTTCCCACAGATTGAGGATCTGAAGATCAAGGTGGTCGACTTGGCTGGTGTGAAGAAACCCGCCCTGAAGAAAGTGCGTATGTCTGCTGACACCATGCTGAAGGCTCTGCTGGGCTCCAAACACACGGTCAACATGGACCTGAGGGCCAATCTGAAGCAGGTGAAGAAGGAGGTCAAAGAGGAGGTGAGTTCAACGTTTACTTTACTTTTCTTCAGGTTTGTTGCTGTAACGAAGCGTCACGGCGCTCACACTCTGTTTTCGTGTCTCAGCCCACAGAAGCAGTTGGCGACTGGCGTAAGAACATCGAGGACAAAGCCGACAGGAAGAAGATGTTCGAGTCTGCGTAAACGAGTTTCTGCTCTTTTTTTTCTCTCTTTGTACGAACTCCACGTGTCTCATATGTGTCGCTTTGATGCGGACGTTTGGACAGCAGGTTAGCGTGACTGAGAAGGAGGAATCGCTCTGTTTGAGGATTTTATTTTATTTTATTCCTTTTTGTTTTTTTGTTTTTTAAAGGAAGAGGGAGATGTGTGGAGGGTTTCTGCAGGTTCACACACTGACAAACACCATCAAGTCTTAAACTCCACACATGTAGTTTGACATTCACACACACACACTCACAAAGAAAAAACGGAGTCATGCTGAAGAACAATAAAGTCCAATATGGAAGAAAAAGTCTGGATTTGTTTTTTTGTCTTTATTTCTGAATAAAAGGTTAAACTATTGACACTATGGGGTAAAAAATCTTTGATTTTTTTTTTAACAATGCATAACTAAAATCCCTTTTTGGAATTTCACGCATTAGAATAAACCTCAGTTTTCCTAAAAAATAAAAAGATACAGTTCTGTTTTTGTACTGAGCTTCCAGTTTCCTTTTTTGTTTCCCAGGACGAACAGCTAAATTTGGGTTCGTTGTTGAAAAAACCCCCCAAAAAAACAGAACATTTTTTTTTTCTTAGTACTTGAAACCATTTGAATCAATTTTATCTTGGTGTTTTTGCACTTAAGTTTTAAAGAATTGCAAATAAATCCCACTTTCTAATTAAGTGTACTTTTCTGTGTTTTTAATTTATTATTTTGGGTCAGATTTTACATGCTGATGGCACGATGGCTGGGAAAATTGAGTTTTTTAAGAGAGTTAGATTACACAATGTTGGTGTATGGTCAGAAAAAAAATGACAAAAGCTGTCGAATTAAATAAAAATGCTGCCAATGTCACGTTAAATCAGCAAAAATATTCTCTTTTTTTCCCATGACGCAGAAGTTTAAATGTAAAAGTCTGAATAAAACAGCTTTTTAAAAGGTTTGCAACATTGTTGCATATATGAAAATTATATGAAAATGTTACGTTTCCTCTGGTTTTAATTTTTCATTACTGCCCCCTTCTGGACTGGAGTAAAACAAGAGCAGTGGCTGCTGGGTAAACGCCACACCTGTAATCTTCATTCTCAACAAATAAAAGCTTCAGCATAAACAGCTCTTTTCTCTCTCTGATGTTTCAAGTCAAAGAAAACCAGCAAAGAATTAATTGCAGTTTCACAAACGACCACTAGAGACGGACTTAAACGGTGAGTTGATTCCCATCGGGTCCAGTGTCAAAATGCCTGATAAGAAACTTGTTTTTAGGGCTTGAATGAACATTTTACAGCCTGGGTTTGGCCTGTCTTGGTTTCATTGTCTTGCTGAAATAATCAGGGACGTCCCTGAAAAAGACAAAGGCCCAATTCCAATTCCTGTCTTAACCCTCAATCTTAGTCGCCCTCTAAACCAAGTGTTCAGGTCTATCTTGTGACTTAGAAATGGGACACCCCTTAAATGCAAATGAAATAGTTGTGGACTGTCCGTCAGTTATTCCTTCTGTTAGCGTGATCAAAAAAATATCTGTATAAATAACACAACCACGGACATATTCAGCTGTCACAGCAAACCATAGTTTATTGAAAGGTAAACACCAGCTATAACTATCGTTACATAACTCTGCAGCTACAGGAGATGACATTAGCCCGGTCATCTTATACCATTATCAGCACAAGCATGTTATATAGGCTGTTATCTTGATAAAACAATTACATTACCACGGAGAAAAATGAACATTTTGTAACGTTTACTAACTTAAACGATAGGAACATGGCTTGTCCGCACCGGACGCTATTGACAAAAGATGGTAAAATAAAAATAAATGTTCTGCAACAACGAGGTAAATAATCCATAAAATGGGTCTAAACTAAGATAATACAATGGTTTTCGTAATATTTATGTCTCCATTAACAAAGAAAATACTATATTTGTAGCTCGCCTTCTCTGCCGCTTTGGACGCCATGTTTATTTACCGAAAATACGCAATGCATTCTGGATGTCCCTTAGTCCCAAGGGTGGTGTTGGAGAATCTCAGTATTGAGGGAGATACAGCCTCAAACTTAACCCTCAACCTTAACTTTCTGAGAATCAGGACAGCACTTAGACTTTGCGGGAGCGCGCATTTTGAGATTGAGGGTTAAGACAGGAATTGGAATTCACCCAAAGTGTCTTGGATGGCAGCAGATGTTGCTCCAAAACCTGTTTGTACCTTTCAGCATTAATGCTGCCTTCACAGATACTGGGACAGTTACCCATGATGCCATGGGCACTAACACACCCCCATACCATCACAGATGCTGCTTTTGATTTTTGCTCTGAGAACAATCTGGATTGTCCTTTTCCTCTTTGGCCCTGAGGACACCACGTCCATGATTTCCAAAAAGAGTTTAAATGTGGACTCGACAGACCACAGCAGACTTTTCCACTTTGCCTCAGTCCATCTCAGATGAGCTCGGGCCCAGAGAAGTCGGCGGCGGCGTTTGTGTGTGTTGTTGATGTCTGACTTTGTCTTTGCATGGTAGAGTTTGCAAATCAATGGATTCTGTTTTCACTTACAATTTACACAAAGTCCCAACTTCATTGGAATTGGGGTTTGTACAAATATACAAACTGAACATGGGGTGAATATTATAGTAAACCACACAAACAGAAAATGTTTGATCTAGTTTCCACATTTCTTTGTTGAGGACAGTATCAATATTACAGATGAATTCAGGAAACAGCAATCTGTGAACTCAGGTAGTTTTATTTTCTGCTGATTGGCCACACTAAGTTTATTTTTTGGTCACTTTTTGTCCATTTTTGGATTGGCCCCGCTACTATTTTGGGTGTGTGTGTTGTGGGCTGAACCTCAGGTCCAGACTTAAACCTGTGTGTGTTTCAGTAAAAGAGAAAATTAAACCCAATGATTTACAACAGACTTTTCCACATTAGAGATCCAGAGATACTAACTATGATATTTACACTTGTTTGATACTTATTTTGAGTGTTATGGTGGCAGAATTTCTACATTTGTCCACAAAAATATCTTTTACAATGAGGCTAAACATTCCCAAACAGTAGGTGGCGTTATACAATCTGCCACCGCGTTTAGAGAACAAGCAGCTGCTGCATGATGGGTATTAATGGTGTCAGATGGTGTGAACCTCACATCTTTAAATTGTGGCGTCTGTTTCTGTGACTCAGGTTTAATGTGGTTAAAAGTTTTTGTGTGACGACGCTTCCAGAGAGAAAAGTTGATCCAAACACTTCCTCATGTGATGATCTGACTCACTGAGGTGAAGGGAGCGGCATTTCTCGGACTAACACACACTCACACACACACACTGGCCTCACACTCCTTGTATGGTGCCCTCACTTTGGGCCCCCAGTCTGCAGAGTGTGGGTGGGGGGGGTCTCTTAAGTTTCCTCAGCAGCTAACTTTATCCTCTCGGGTCTCGAGGGGGAATGTGAGGAGACGCCTCAGAGTTAAATCTGGATCTTGTGACTTCACCAAGTGTCCCTCTTTAAAAAAATGAAGCATTTCTCTGAGTCACAGGAGCCAAAACTGACGGGTAGGGGTCACGTTCACTTATATTAACTTATTATTCACATTAAATCTATGGCCCTGTGTTGACAAAAACATCTGTTCCAAGTTTATTAAGGCGTATTCTAACATTATTATATGTTCGGGGGCTGTGAGCATCTTGTTTTGCTCTAATGACTTCTTCATTCTTTAGTTGTCTTTATATCTTCTTATTACGCTGCTCGAATTTTCCCTGCATAGTTGTACTATGAACTCAGAGTTACCAGGTGTAGAGTCATTGTGACTCAAAATTATTGTATCTTGGGGGAAATTGTCAAATATTAAGTCTCCCCCGTAAACACTTGATTGGTGGGAACTAATGAGTGAAACCATGAGGCTTTGGAGCCACTCACTTTTTTGCAACAGTCGTCAAAATGGCAAACAGGAAAGTAAATTATAAATAAATTGAGCACTATTATTGCTCTGAATGCAAGACAATGATTTTCCTTAATTTCAGGGACTAGAGCTCTCTCTCTTCCTTTCTCCTTCTGGCTGTAGTTGGTATTATTCATAAATGCCCTTGTCTGTTTGCATCGGGGCGGAACTTTGCTGGTAATTAGGTAATTAGGTCAGAATTTTGAGATAAAGAGTCAAATTTTGAAATAACTGTCAAGATTCTGAAACAGAAAAAAATCAGCCTTTTTCAGATTAAAAGTCAAAATTGTGAGATTAAAAAAAACTAAAATTTTTGAATATTTTCTCGGACAAAAAAATAAATTTTGGATTTTTTTTGCAAGCGTAAGATTTTGACGTAACATGTAATTATTCAGAAATGCCCAGTCTTTTTGCATCGGGGCGGAACTTTGCTGTACATGACTCAGAGAGCAGAAGAGAATCGAGAATGTGCAACCATGTAGAGACAGAGACAAATTTTAAGATTACAAGGTCAGATTTTTTAGGTTAAAAATCGAAATGATAGGACAATAAGTCAATTTTAAGATTAAAAATCAAAATTCATGAGAAAAATAGCCAAAAATGTGAAGAATTAAGGTCAGAATTTTAAGATAAAAAGACAAATTTTTCAGTAACTGGCAAGATTCTGTAACAGAAAAAGTCTACCTTTTTTAGATTGAAAGCCAAAGTTGTGAGATTAAAAGTCAGAATTTTGAGATAAAAAACTAGAATTTTGGATTTTTCTTTTGCAAGCGTAAGATTTTGACATGAAATGTAATTATTCAGGAATGCCCTGTCTGTTTGCATCGGGGCAGAACTCTGCTGTACATGATTCAGAGAGCAGAAGAGAACGGTGAACGTGTGACCATGTAGAGACAGAAATGTCATCCTTTCATGCTATTACTAGAAACAAAAGAAGTCCATTTAGTCTCTTTAATAAAAAAAACAAACAAACAAAAAACAAACAAACAAAAAAACAAGGTATAGAGACGATCAGTGAGAGAGGTAACCTGCTCAGATGTTGGGTGAATTAGATATTGCACTATTTAAAAAAAAAAAAAAAAAAGTCCCTTATTTTATCATAAGTCTTTCTCCATTCTGATAAAAGCTACACTATGATGTGGCAAAACAACAGCCTGTCTTGTTTTATATTGTTTTTTTTAATCAGTGTTTTATTATTATTTTCAAAGAAAATATTCTTTGTGCTAAAACAAGATTTCATGATCAAATAGCCATTTAAAAAAAAAACTGTTTCGGAAAAAGTGGGTCTTTTCATATCTAGGATTGTCTTATATTCGGGTCATTCTAGTAAATACTTTTTCTGTAAACTAAATAACAATCTTTCTGCTTGACTGAGGGATAATTAACAGGTGGATGTAACACGAAGCAGAAACTAAAGTAACAAACTGAACATGAGACTTCAGGACTCAAACAGCTGCAGACGAGCAGAGAACAAACGTTTGCTCCTCTTCGTGCAGAAAGATTTATTCACCGTCAGACGCACAGAGGGAGCTACAGGCCGACGGTGACATGTGACCTCACTGGGGTCAGGGGTCAAAGGTCAGGGTTTCCTCTTCTACCAACATGGATCTCCTAAAACTGAGGTCAGTTAAATTTACCTGCTGAAAGATGAGATGATGCCAAACTGCTCTGCAAAAAAAAAAAAAAGGAATTTAAACAAATGTTTGTGATGTATTTTCAGTGAAAAAACTTTTAGAGTCAATATGAAACACATTCACCTGACAAGTCCAGAAAAATGTCTTATTTCAAATTATTTAACGAGAAAATTATGCCTGAATTTCTAACTTTTCATTTCAGCAAGTGGTGCTGCATTATCATGGAAGCCCATTTCTGCAAATTAAAGAATTAGAAATGAAAACTTGGCTTTGCTGAGAGTTACTTTTGACCAAAATAAGGTCAAAGCCAAATTATTAAAAGCCAAAATTATATGATAATAGTCAATTGTTTGAGTTAAAAAAAATCCAAATTTTAAGATAAAACTCAATTTTCTTTAACAAATAGTCAAAATTGTAAGACAAAAAGTCTAATTTTGAGATAATTGACTAGAATTTTAGGATAAAAAAAATCAAAGTTGAGGAAAAGTCCGATTTTTTTTTTTAATTGAAAGCCGAAAGTATAATGTGAAAGTTGATATTTTCAAATAAATCCAGATTTTAGGATTACAAAGTCAAATTCTTGATATCGAATGTCAAAATTATAGGACAATAAGTTAATTTTGAGAATAAAAAAATCAAAATTCATGAGAAAAATAGCCAAAAATTAGGTAATTAGAACAGAATTTTAAGAAAAAAAGTCCAATTTTGCAATAAATGTCAAGATTATGAAAGAGAAAGTCTCCTTTTTTTAGATTAGAAGCCAAAATTGTGAGATTAAAAAGCCAGAATTTTGAGATTAAGAAAATTTGAATTCTTTTCAATCCTAAGCTTTTGACGTAAAATGGAAAAAAAAAATTAAACAAGTGCAGTTTTTCATTTTTCCGTTCTTAAGGCGGAAGTGGGCTTCTTTATACATCTTTACATCATACAGGTTTCCATTGTAGAAAATGTTCCTTCAAATAAAAAAGGAGCGTATATAAAAGTGTCTTTCTCATCTTTGAAGATCTTTGAGTATTTTTTTCTGGATAACACAGAGGCTGGGTTTTTTTTATTTTTTTTTATTTTTTTAGAAGATGGTCACTTCAACTTACAGAAACAGCTGACAGGTGGAGGTGCAGGTTTCAGTCAGTAGGGGGCGTATTTGAGCTGTTTTTAAGTCCAGTTTGAACGATGAGCTGCTCAGGATGTGAAATATTTATTAGAATCTAAAGTTTTCCTGCTCCTTTAAAAGACTTTAGGGTGAATTTGTGTTGCAGAGTTTGACTCCACTGCAGCATTTTCTAAAACTTTATTCCAAACTGACTCTGTTATTTTTCATCATCTCTCTTTTTGCATCCAGCTCCTTTTCCACGGTGTCGTCCTGCTGTAAAGTTTCTGACCTGATGTCACTTGAGCACAGGTTAATAATCGGCTGTAAACTCATTTGTCCTTCTCGTGTCCGGGGGGGGCGGTGGGAGGGAGGTGGTCGTAAAAGTTCAGGGAGTGTTGTTACATTTAGCTCCTGCTCCAAATCTCATTAACTCTCCTGCTTTTACCCCTGAGGGTCGTACGGTTTCACTTTCAGACTTTACTGAGTCTGTTCAGTCTCACACTCTCTCTGCTCTTATTTCTGTCAGCTCTGAATGAAGAATGATTCATTTCTTTTTAAATCCAGAAGGTTCTCTGCAGTGCAAGCCCCCCCCAAACGCTGCAGCTTTAAAATGTAACCAAACCTGGATTTAACATTTGGGTCAATGACAAAAAGAGGGTCCAAAAACTTATTTTTTTTAAAAGTTCTTTGAAAATGGATAAAAACATATTTCTGAGAGAAGAATTATGTTTTCTAACAGATTTCAGTAGTTGACCAACATTTCAAAGTTTTTAGCTTCATTATTTTTTAGTATTTTTAATTTGAGCACCCAAAAATGTCAGGTGGTGCAACCAAATATATGAAAATATATTTATATGTTCCTGTTATTTTTTCTGTGTGAAATTATTGGCAAGTATCTCTCAAGTGTCTGTAGTGACTCATACATTTTCATTTTGTGTGTTTCATTTCTTTTATTTGTGAATAAGATAAATAATTTGATGTTAAAATAACATTTCACATTATTACATTGGTTGNCTTTTTTATCAGTATTTCAGAGAAATCTACAAACTTTTCCACTTGGTCACAAATGTCATTTGGGCTCCTCTGGCTGATGCAGTTTCCTGTTTCCTGTTTTATTCTCTTCACTTTAAAATAAAAGTCTAATGTTACGGTTGCACCACCCTGACATTTGACAAGGTGAAAATTACGGGACAAAAGTTTTTTACATTTCTCAACAGCTTTAAAATTCTTTTCATTAGCAAAGAATGTTTTATTTAAAAAGGTTCAAGCATAAAATAATGGGTGACATAAAAATTAAAGGTAAATGTTATTGACTGTAAGTTAAAAATCTCAAATTAATGACACCTATGAACAGTCCTGCCAACGTGGTGGACTGTAAAACCCCCAAACTCCTTGGTTTTGTGTAAAAAACATGTTATATTTTAATAGTTTAAAGATGTGTTCAAATAACACAGGTTTCATGGAATAAAGAAATACATGCAATACATGCAAAATACAATGTTTTCAGGTGAGAGACGGTATCACAGTATAATTAGGTCATACAAAGGAGATAAAAAGTCCAAATTTTGACATAAGTGTTGGAATTCTGTAAAAAAAAAAAGTCCAACTTTTTATGACAAAAAGACAAAAGGTTAAGAAATTAAAAGCAAAATTCTGAGATTTTTGATCAGAATTTCTACATAAAAAGTCAAAATTCTGTGAAAGTACAATATTTTTCTTGATGAAAGGCAAAAAAAATGTATGTTAATAGTTAATAGCTTTGGGAAATCAATCCAAATTTCAAGATATTTGAGATACAAAGTCAAAATTATGAAATATTAAGTCAACTTTTGCGATAAAAACTTGACATTTCTGAGGAAAATTGTCAAAACTGCAAGAAAACTGGGTCAGAATTAAGATAAAAAGTCTTAATTTTTGACATCAGTGGCAGAAGTCTGAGTAAATGTAGTACTTTCTAAGACTAAAAGCCAAAATTGTAAGATATTAAAAGCAAAATTCTGAGATAATTGATCAGAACTTTGAGATAAAAAGTCAAAATTCTGAGAAAAAACACATTTTTTATTGTAAATTAAAATCTAAATTTGTAAGGTTATAGCTCAAATTTTTTAGTAATAAATCCTATTTGTGAGACTACAGTCCAATTTTAGAGATAAAAGACCAAACTTATTTAAAAAAAAAAAATCAAACTCCTTGGGAATAATAAATTTCTGATTAAAAGGTCAAAATCGTAAGCTAAAATCAACATTTATAGATAATAAATCTGAATTTTTATATTACAAAGTTAAGTTTTTGAGATAAAAACTCAAAATTATAAGAAATTAGGTCAATTTTGAGGTAAAAACTCAATATTCTTTTGGACAAACTGTCAAAAATATTAGATAATCAGGTTGGATTTTAGATAAATAGTCCAAATTTTGACACTAATGTCAGAATCGGGGAAAAAAGTCCGACCTCTTTGGATTAAAAACGGAAACCGTAAGATTTTACACTGCTCACATATGCTGCTTTATCAAATTTTATGATTGACTTTCACACTTTATGAATTACTGTTACTATTCTGAAGTGTAAAAACTGCAGTTCCTCCAGTGTCCACTTGAGGCTGACTCCAAAAGTGAGTTAATCCCCATTGGACTTCATTTTAAATTGACAACTTCACAGCAGATGTAGACAAGTCTCTGCTGCTCAGTTATGATAACTGTGTTTAAAACTTTAAAACTATAAAAGAGTCCAATGAATTTGTGAGAAGAAATCCAACATGAGTGTTTTTATATTTGATTTTATCTCCCGTATTTTCCTGTAGAACTTGACTCAGCTGGAGAGTTTGTTCCTCTTTTCTGGTACAGTCACCTCCACCTCTGCTCTCATCACGTCTCCTCGCGCCGTAAAGCTCCTGGTGGGTTTTTTTTGTTGGGGGGGGTCGTCTGTGAAATAACTGTGCAGCCATAAAAACCGTCCTGACTCCGGCTCATAAAACCTGGAGGAGGCGCAGCGATGCACAAACACACTTTTACTTCTCTCCTCTCTGTTCTTCGTGTTGGTTAAAATCCCCCAGAGCTGCTCGGTCTCTCAGGAACCATCATCACTTCCAGGAAAAACTTCCACTCCTGCAGTTTAGAGAAAATACTGCAGCTTTAAGAAACGACAGGCGGAGACGTGTTTCTACGTTTGGGACATAAGCTGTGCAAACAAACGGCTCTGGCATTTTACTTTTCCTGTTAATCACTTTTCACACTTTTTATATATTTCACATTTGTCACTTCTAGTCTGAAACAGATGAGAAACACATCTAACAGGAAAGTTTTCATCTGTGAAATTAAATCCACTCATGGCTCTTTCTTTTAAAACCATGAAATGAAACTTCAGAAAGTTTTGCTGTCAGCTCTACTTTTGTTTTCTGTGACTCAAACCAGTGAAACATGTACAGTAACACCATCAGTAGAATGTGGCAGAATCTCATCCAAACTTAAAGAAGGGGGGTGTTGTGTTTATATTTATTCTTTATTCTGTCCCTTTGGTGCTCCCGTAGTGACTTTACATGATCTACAGTCAAAACAAGATCCCTTTTTTTCTTTCCCTGGTGTTTTCGTAAACCCTTATTCCAGCCTCTGTCTCAAATATTTCATTTAGTGTCTGTCTCTTTAAGGCTCCCTGCCTCACAAACCCCCGTCCTCTGATTGGACAGACTTCTGGAGGCCTTTTTAGGGGTGGATTTGCTGGCAGACCTTGATGTTTGAGGTCCGTACATATAATAAACAAGTCAATATTTATAAAACAAAGCCATCAGGAGCCCAGGGACAAACGAGAAAAGGGAAAGAGAAGGAGAAACATAAAAAGCTGAGTTCCATCTTTTACTGTAACTCTGACTATTCCACCAATTGAACCCTCCATTTAGCATAAATCCACCTGTTAATGAAAAAAAGCATCATAATGTACCTGCCACAAAGGCCTGAACTACAAGCAGGGGCGGAGCCAGACTTTTTAGACTGGGGTGCCCCCAACCAGAGCACGGACTTATGCAGGAGGGGGGGGGTAAATTGTGCCATAAAAAGGAGATAAGAAGTCCAAATTTTGATATAAATGTCGATTTTGTGAAGAAAAGTCTTACTTTATAGGACAATAAGCTAAAATCTTGAGATATCAAAAACAAAATTCTGAGATAATTGATCAGGATAGTTGGATAGAAAGCCAAAATTCTGTTAAAGAACCACATTTTTCTTAATTAAAGACCAAAATTGTATGTAAATAGTTAATATTCTTAGGAAATTAATCCAAATTTCAAGATAACATAGTCACATTTTGAGATACAAAGTCAAAATTGAAAGATATCAGGTCAAATTTGATACAAAAACTTGATATTTTTGGAAAAATTGTCAAAACTGTAAGACAACTGGCTCAGAATAAAGAGATAAAAAGTCTTAATTTTGACATCAATGACAGAATTCCAAAAAAACTAGCCTAACTTTATCAATTAAATGAGCCCACATTCTAATAAATAGCATTTTTGTCTGTTTATTTGCATTTAAAAAAAAAAAAACACGATAAACAGGCTACAGATTCAACCTCTTAAACCATACTCTGCTTGAAAAAAACAAAATACCGAAATGAAATAGAGTATATTTCTACATCTACACTGTCTATCTGAATCATTCTGGTGTTGTGATAAAGGGAACACTTGGAAAATTTATTTAGAAGCATCAGTGTCAGTTTTTATGCCACCAGCTCAGAGTAAAAGTTTGAAGTTGAAATATGATTTGACAGCTTTATAACAGAGTTTCTCCTGTTTAATCTTGAGTGTTATAAAACTAATGTTATACACTATAGGTGCTTCATTTTATGCCTTCTGACATCACAGATCCCCAATTTGGGGACGTCAGGGTTGCAACAAAAAAATAATGCTTGCAAGAAATGATAAAATCCAACTTAAGCAAAGCATATAAAAAAACATTAAAAACTAAAATAGCTCCATTGCACTGAAAACAAAGCTTTTTTTGTCATACTTTAAAATTCAAAACCTAATCAACACTTGTTTGTTATCAGTTGTGAAGTACATTTTTCACGACCACCCATAATTCATTTATGTTCCTCTACAACAAAGCACGTAAACTCATTTCCTTTATTATAATTGCAAATCGCACCATTGTGGCCACATTGTGCAGCTCTGATATAAACTGGGTGACAGATTCTCTCATAACTTAGAGATAATGGTAAAACAATGGTTATAGATTTCTTTTGTAATTGTATGTAAATTGCCCATGGAGGGGGGGGCGCCAGATGAAAGCTCGCTTTGGGCGCCAAATTGGGTTAACATGTTTAAATCTATGTTTAAAGAATGGGAAAGCAGAATAACCCCTTCTTTAAAATGCACCAACTTCTTTGTCGACTCATGAAATCAAAGTCAGTTGAGATGCATTTGATGTTAAATGCAAAGAAAGAGACACAGTTTAGTCAAAGTGAATTATTAAAGTCTACAGATCGAGGATTTCTCTATTAGAAAAGTTTCATTCAGAGCTCGGTGTCAGCAGATCTTTGTTGTCATGGAAACCATCTTTATTTACAGCCACAGCTGATCATGTTTTCCTCTCGACAGCCTGAAGAAACTTCAGCTGCATGAAATACTCAGATAGAAACAGATCTGTGTGTGTGTGTGTGTGTGTGTGTGTGTGTGTCGTCTTCATCCTCAGATCTTTATGACACTGATCCTCTCTCTCCTCCTCCTCGGCTCCTCTCCTGCTTGTTTGCACGTTTTAATCATCAGAAGAATCTGAAACTCGACCCGTCTGCTGATATTAACGGCGGCACAAAGAGGCTCTGTGCTGCTCGTCTTCTGTCGGGTTAGAGGTTTGATTCCCAGGGACTTTTTCTTCAGGGACGCAAAGACGATGATAACAAAAAGCTTTTTAACGGATCAGTGGCGTCCTCGGTGTCAGGCGAGGAGAGGAGCAGCTCTGAGTGGGAGGTGATGAGCTCGTCCAGAGGAGGAGAAGCAGAAACACGTTCTGGTTTCAGGTCAACACTCCTCGCTCTGACCTCTCCTCCTCCTCCTTCGCCCTGAGGGAGTGAACGAGCTTCTCTTCAGATCCAGAGAAACCAAACTTTAATCCCACTTCAGCTAAATAAGCAGAGCAGACTTTTAGCCGCTTTAAAAACCTTTCAGACTCTTTAACTCCACCACAGGTTGAGCCTGTTGGATTTACTGAAGCACTTTGTTGCTTAAATTAAAAGTTCATCTTCTGTCGCTCTGGATTTTGTTGTTGCTGTTCGGCTTTTGTCCATAATAATGTTTCTCAAACATCAATTATTCTAAAAGAGTTCAGGGTTAGGTCAAAAAACCAACATCTCTTTGGGCCTCAGGGAAAAACAAACAGTTTATGGGTCAATGACGTGACGTCCCCTTTTTTGTGTCCGAGTGTAATATTTCCTTCCATCATGAATGGAGTATTTCATCACATGTATTTCTTTATTCTATGAAACCTGTGTTATTTGAACACATCTTTAAACTATTAAAATATAACATGTTTTTTTGTGTTTTGGTTCCTTAAAAACCCCCAAAATGTCAGGTGGTGCAACCGTCCTGACAAGTATCCACAGTAATTAAACTCTAAAAATTGAATGTCAGTTATTGTAAATGGAAATTAAAAATACAGTGGCATTATTTTATGCTTGAACCTTTTTAAATAAAACATTCTTTGCAAATAAAAAGAATTTTAAAGCTGTTGAGAAATGTAAAAAACTTTTGTCCCGTAATTTTCACCTTGTCAAATGTCAGGGTGGTGCAACCGTAACATTAGACTTTTATTTTAAAGTGAAGAGAATAAAACAGGAAACAGGAAACTGCATCAGCCAGAGGAGCCCAAATGACATTTGTGACCAAGTGGAAAAGTTTGTAGATTTCTCTGAAATACTGATAAAAAAGGTTTTTTCACTTCATTGGTGACTGGAACAATTTCCATGTCAGGTGGTNATCACCATTCATCCTCCCCCTGAGTGTCAGTGGGTCTTGCTTGGTGGCACGTTAGACAAAAGGGAATTCTGGGAAGTGGATCCAAAGCATGAATCACCCTCCTTAAGAGCTCGGGGCCCGTAAAGTGCAGCGGCAGTTTGTGAGGAACACGAGCGACCTGAACCTGAACGTTGACACGGAGGACGCTTGGAAACAACAGAACGAGAAAAGGAAAAGATAAAAGAGGAAAAGTCAGCTGATGGAGTTTAAAGAGGGAAACAAATTGGACAACAGTGGAACAAACAGTTGAAAAATTGCACCTGGATCTTGAGAAGATTCTTTGTAGAGTTTCAAACTGTAAAAAGAAGAAATGGGAGAGAGACACTAAAAAGGAGTTTATTGAAAACAACAGTTAAAGGTAAATAGTCTGTTCATCAGCGGATCAAAAGCTCAAAAAGACCTGAAAAAGAAACAAAAATGTAAGAAAAAGACTCAGTAATGAGGAGTTTGATGTGAGTGTTTCCGTGGTAACGTTGCTCCAAGTGGTGAAGATGCTTCATGTTTGTCGTCCACTGTCTGGAACTGACGTCCATTTCTATAAACTTCCCTCTCCATCCATCCCATAATGTTCTCACTGTGATTTACTGTGATCACGGTTCAAGTTTTTCTCCTCAGAGAATCAAACTTTCTTCCACCTTTCAATGTCCCATGATGCTCTCTGTCAAAGTCCAAACAGGCCATTTAGTGGAAGGAGACGAGGCCTTTGAAGAGGTTTTTGTTCTTAAAGCTCTTCTCTCTCAGTACACTTTTGTTCCAAAAACCTAAAGCCCAGTTAAATGTTGTACGTCAATATTTCAACTTTTTATGACCACATTTTGACCATAATCCCAAAGTTTTGGCTTTTGCTATCAAACTTATGACTTCTTTCCTAGTAATTACAATTTTTTTGCCAAAACTTTTACTTCTACTCCGAAAAGTTCTGACTGAAGTAACATCAATTTGACTTCCATCTCATGATTTTGACCTCAAATTTGGACTTTTTGTCTAATTTCTTGTCTTTTTATTCTCTTTACCTTTATCTAACCAGGCAGGTTATTTGAGATCAAATTATCTCTTTCTCTAGCAAGGCCTGGCCAAAATTTATTCCCAAATTTGGTCTTTTTGCTTTGAAACTTTGACTTTTTATTTCAAACTCTGGACTTTTTTGACCATAATTTAGATTTTTTTTAATCCCAAATTTTGACTTTTGGTCTCAAACTTTTGACATGCAGTTTAGTTGAAGAGGTTTTTGTTCTTAAAGCTCTTCTCTCTCAGACAAAACACTTTTGTCACAAAACCTAAAGCCCAGTTAAATGTTATACGTCACATTTTCAACTATTTATGACCAAATTTTGACCATAATCCCAAAATCTTGGCTTTTTTTTCCAAGTAATTGAGACATTTTCCCCCAAATTTTTCCTTTTAACCCAAAAAGTTCTGACTTTAATCACATAATTTAGACTTTCTTTCTCATGATTTTCACCTTTAACTCATGTATTGAACTTTGTGTCTTATTTTTTTCTGTTTATTCTATTTAACCTTTATCTAACCAGGCAAGTTGCTTGAGATCAAATGATCTCTTTTTCTTGCAAGGCCGGGCCAAAATTTAATTCCAAATTTGGTCTTTTTGCCAAGAAATTTTGACTTTTTACTTCAAAGTCTTGACTTTTTATCTCAAAATTTTGACTTTTGATCTCAAACTTTTGACGTGCAGTTTAGTCGAAGAGGTTTTTGTTCTTAAAGCTCTTCTCTCTCAGACGCCGTCTGATGGTTATTGGGCTGCAGTCGACTCCAGTAACGACCTTCATTTGGGTCGAGGATCGTCCTGTGTCTTGATGAACAGCCAATCAGATCCTCAGGCTCAGAGCTGCTGAAATGTTTTTGACTTTTTTTCTTCCATAACCCTCAGGATCTTCTCATAAATTCTAAATGTCTGTCTTACTGCGTCCAACCTCAGCAGTGATGGCGTTGTGTTGTGAGAGGTTTTGATTCTGCAGCTCAACAATCGACCACGTTCAAAGAGAGAAAGATTTTTAGTCTTTACCATCAGGAGGTCATGACAGAGAGAAAACCTGACAGAAAATCACCTTAAATCCACATTTTTGTGCAGATTTTGTCTTTTCAAGGCTGTGCTCTTAAACTTTTGATCAGATCCAACACTGCAAAATGTAAACTAGTACAATTTTTCAACTGGTCTTAAACTTTTTATCAGAAGTGTATTTTTCTCTCACTTTGAGCTGTTTACTTTTACTGTGTTAAATATTTTCAGCACCAAACACTGAGACCTTCTAAGTTGTAAAACCTTTTCATTGAAAAACTGGTCTAGTTATCCAAGGTTAAATTTCGTAACAAGAAGAAAAAAAACGTGATGATATAAAATGAAAACATGTTTTTTTGAACAGTTTGTCTTTGATGTTTTGTTTTGGTATTTTCAGGACGTAAGAGGAGCTCACTCCTTCAGTTTGAGGTGATGATCTCAGAGCAGACTCAGGTGTGTGTGTCTGATTATCCCTGATTGAAACCAGGTGTGTGAAGTCTTTAAAACCCTGTGGGTCCAGCTCTCGGCGCTGACTCATTACTTCACCATCAGAGGTAGTGAGAGCTTCTTTTTGGGGTTNGTGAATTACTGACACCTACTGGAATAAATCAGCTCAACTACAACACAACAACAAAAATGTGAAACGGTCCCAGAGATAAAAGTGAAGTGACAGGAAAGAAACAGCGGTAAATCTGCTCACTTCATCATGAAAGAGCTGTTTACTTTTACCAAATTCATAAAAGCCCCTAAATCATTTATCACTTTTTATTTTACACTAACAGCCTACGTGGGTAATGAGGACGCAGTTTTTACACCAGCTGGAAAAATAAAAAGTCAGTTGGTTTCAGATTTATTTTCAATACACGATAACTTTTGGTGCAAGATAAAAAATCAAATATGGCGAATTTACTGTAATAAACTTTTATACCTTTACAAATTTAATACGATCAGGACTCTAATCTCTCCCTGAATTT
Source organism: Thalassoma bifasciatum (assembly GCA_008086565.1). NCBI lineage: Eukaryota > Metazoa > Chordata > Actinopteri > Labriformes > Labridae > Thalassoma > Thalassoma bifasciatum. Next base: position 298,635 of record RPOG01000539.1, read on the forward strand.
GTTGTTTTCCTAAATGAATCAAAAATGTTCCTTGAACCACTAAAAGTAATGAAAAAAACATAAAAATTCTCAAAAAAATTACAACTTCCTTCACATGCTTAATTTAATTAACTTATTTTCCTTTGTATCTCATTGACATCTAATTTAACTTATCTACTTTTATTGCTCCTGTAACTTCTCCACTGATTGATGTGGTGAATTAATGACTGAAATGTTCTCATAGATTTATTTATGATAGTTAAACATTAGAAAAAAACCATCAGCTCCACTTCCTGAAACAGAAATCCAGAGTAGTATACGACTAAACAGGTCCAACAAAACAGTCACACTACAGACTACATGTCAAAGTAGTAGGTAGTAGGAGTCATCCACTGCCACGAAAGAGGTTCAGACGTTTGAAAGATTTGAAAGAAATCTTAAAATTATGACAAATGATCCCCAATCCCTAAAATCCAGAGTCAGAAGTTTTCTCACGTTTCTCTTCTTTTTGGACTAAACCTTTTTTCGTAGTCACTGACTAAAGGACGTCTTAACTACAAAGAGAGTGTGAGAAGAAAGTAGGTAGGTAGGTAGTCGCGTCTTTGTTTGGGGCAGACGACGAAGTGAGAGGCGAGAGCAGAAACAAAGACGGCGACTTGCAATAGACGTCTGCGGTCTAACACCTCCTCTTCGGCACTTCTAAATTCTCCACTTTACGGAGTTTAATGTCTGTGTTTTCACAGCTGTGTGTTTACAGATGTAAACTCACAGCTTCAAGCCTGTTTGGGTTTTTACTACATAATAAAATCTGCTATAGGAAGCATGTTAGGGTTTAATTTTTTAATGTGGACTCACTGAATGAAACCACAGGATAATTCATTTCCTTGATTGGCACATGCCATGTTTTGGTGTTTTTCCACCTCTGCATTAATTCGCCCGGTTAGAAACAGCTTACATTTCCATTCTCCGGAGTTGATTCTTCTTACTTTTATCTTTTGTTTGGTTCATTTTCACCTTTGGAGGAGTAAAATTATCAAGCCATTTCCTCATTTTCTATCTTTTAAGATAAAACACTATAAATACTGAAATACTTCTGAATAAAATGCTCAAAATACTAAAACACTTAATAAAATGCCAATGAAATTCTTATGTGGGTCAATGACAAAAAGAGGGTCTAAAAACGTTTTTTTAAAAAGTTCTTTGAAAATGGATAAACATATTTCTGAGTGAAGAATTATGTTTTCTAACAGATTTCAGTAGTTGACCAACATTTCAAAGTTTTTAGGTTCATTATTTTTTAGTATTTTTAATTTGAGCACCCAAAAATGTCAGGTGGTGCAACCAAATATATGAAAATATATTTATATGTTCCTGTTATTTTTTCTGTGTGAAATTATTGGCAAGTATCTCTCAAGTGTCTGTAGTGACTCATACATTTTCATTTTGTGTGTTTCATTTCTTTTATTTGTGAATAAGATAAAT
>RPOG01000539.1:301474-313477 GCA_008086565.1 Thalassoma bifasciatum
ACATTTTCATTTTGTGTGTTTCATTTCTTTTATTTGTGAATAAGATAAATAATTTGATGTTAAAATAACATTTCACATTATTACATTGGTTGTACCACCTGACATGGAAATTGTTCCAGTCACCAATGAAGTGAAAAAACCTTTTTTATCAGTATTTCAGAGAAATCTACAAACTTTTCCACTTGGTCACAAATGTCATTTGGGCTCCTCTGGCTGATGCAGTTTCCTGTTTCCTGTTTTATTCTCTTCACTTTAAAATAAAAGTCTAATGTTACGGTTGCACCACCCTGACATTTGACAAGGTGAAAATTACGGGACAAAAGTTTTTTACATTTCTCGAGAGCTTTTTATTTGCAAAGAATGTTTTATTTAAAAAGGTTCAAGCATAAAATAATGCCACTGTATTTTTAATTTCCATTTACAATAACTGACATTCAATTTTTAGAGTTTAATTACTGTGGATACTTGTCAGGACGGTTGTACCACCTGACATTTTGGGGGTTTGAGGAACCAAAACACAAAAAAACATGTTATATTTTAATAGTTTAAAGTTGTGTTCAAATAACACAGGTTTCATAGAATAAAGAAATACATGTGATGAAATACTCAATTCATGATGGAATTTGGATTCCAGGTGGCCCCACGAAGGGTCTAGACCCCAGGGTTGAGTAACACTGCCTTAGACTACGTTCTAAGACGCCCCACTGTTCTAGAACGCCATTTTCCAAGTAAACCAGAGTCTGAAATCCAACAAAACCTCTAAATTTCATTCTAAAACTGTTGCTTTAGAAACATCCGCACTTGCAGTGTTTTGGTGTTTTTCCGCCTCTGCATCCATCTGATCCATCCAATCACGATGCATCATGCTATCATAGTATCTTTGCTCTTTTAGGTCAATGCTTAGAATATAATGTAGTGATTTTATATTATTAATGAAGCTGTGAAGCTGCAGATCCTTCACAGAAGCTGAAGTTTGTTTTTCTCAGGAGTTGATTTCAGTCTTATCTTTTGTTTGTGTTTAACCTTTTGGCAAAGCTCGGAAAACCATTATTCCCACATTTTGAGTCTTCATGCTCCAGATTGAATCCAAAAAAATGATTTGGATCAAATCAACAAAGCTGCTTTCACTTTGTTTTGCTCCTGCTGTTTTGGGCTTATCTGCCGCGGGGAGATTGAAATGTCGGGGAGGGGATCGGGGATGATTCAGTTCTGCTTTTCTTGTCTTTGGGGGGGATTGTGTGTGTGTGTGTGTGTGTGTGTGTGTGTGAGAGTGAGGGGGGGGTGTATCGTCTTTCATCCCCCCCTCAGGGAAGAAGACCACATGACCCGACATAACAGAGAAAAGCTTTTTTTTTTTTTTTTTAAAGGGAAAGAGAGATGTTGGGCCCCACAGCTTCGAGCTCTTCAATGAAAACCACATGTAAGACAGAGGGAGGGGGGCGAGGTGTGTGTGTGTGTGTGTGTGTGTGTGAGTGTGTAAAAGAGGAGGGGGGTTAGTGTAATGACTCAAAACCCAGCCTCCGACTGAAAGAGGAGGGAGTCACTCTGAGCTTCGCTGACATTCCCAACAAGCATTGCAGGGGAGAGACGTGTGTGTGTGAGTAAGTTAGAGAAAGAGAGAGAGAGACAACGTGTCTGTGTGTGTGTGTGAAACCACGAGAAGAGGCTTCAACTGTGAACACACACTCTCAAACGTATAATTTTCAGCTCTTGGGGCTTTGGAGAGCGCTGCTTTCATTGTCGTGGTGAAGGAAGAGGAAAAAAGAAAAGAGGGGAGAAAGTTTTCCTGAGCATCTGCTGTGATCTGTTTTTGTTTTTACGGAGCAAAGAAGAAGAAGAGTTAGACGCAGTAGAGAAGAAGAAAAAGAAGCCAACATGTCCAACGCTCTGCTGAGGAGAAACTCCAGCAAACAGGGTTTACAAAACCTCATGAGGTATGTGGTCGATCAGTTTCTGTTTGTTTCTTTTCCTGCACACACACAGACGAGCAGCTCGAGTTAATGATTCAACTCTGAAAACACAGGAAAAAATCTAACTCACAGGATGAAATCAAACATTTCACATCTCCACACGAGGATAAAGAGTGTGTTCGCTCTGAAAACGTCTGGGAACAGTGGGATTACTGCGAGTGTTTTGGGTCACGCAGGATTTTGGGGGGATTTCGATTTACTTTCCGGATTAATCATAACAAAGGAGCCAGATTAAAAAACAATTCCTCTCATAAATCTGTATCTTTTTAAAGTTGACACAGTGGATTTTTAAATGTAGGAGTGAGAAACTCTACGCCTGAAGCTTGAGAGAAAAAGAAAAGGGGAAGTGGTGTCGGTGACCTGCGCCAAAGGTGAAAGGTCAGCAGAGTCTGTCTTTTGTTTTCTGGGAGCTTTCAGGTGGCGGCACGTCCTGTCTGCTTCTCTTTTTCATCCTGTTTCAGCTTTCAGCGGTTTGTAACGGAGGAGATAATTACAGCTCTGTGATGTGTCGTCAGATAAGACGTTCAGAAAGTCAGAAGTTCAGAAAGAGAGAAACTTCAGACATAAACGTGACATCACTCTTTACCTCAGCGACCGCATCATTTCCCTTTGTATGAGTTTTAGACGCGAAAGGTGTGAGTATCAATAGGTGACATCTCGTCTGATCAGGGGTGGATCTACCGGGGGGCATAGGGTGGCAGCTGCCCCCCCAAAAACAAAGCCTTGCCATCCCAGTTGTAAAGATTTAATTCAAAGAAAAGTTCTGAGTTTCAAAGTCAGAATTATGAGATGAAATAGTCAACAGTTTGAGATAAATTTTAAAAATAAAGACATCAAAATCAATCATTTGAGATGGCAAAGTCGAAATTCTACAAATAAGTCAACATTTTGAGATAAAAAGTCAAAATAATGAGATGAGACTGTTACATTCTGAGTAGAAATGTCAAAATTTTGAGATGAAATAGTCAACATTTTGGGATAAATAGTCAAAATTATGATATGAAAGTCAATCATTTGTGATGGCAAAGTCAAAATTCTACAATTAAAAGTCAAATTTTGAGATAAAGAGTCAGAATCATGGGGTAAAATTTTAAATTCTAAGATGAAATGTCTAACTCGTGAGATCTAAAAGTCAAAATTACGAAATTAAATAGTCAAAATCTTGGGATAAATAGTAAAAATTGAGATAAGAGTCAATCATTTGAAACGGCAAAGTCAAAATTCCACAATGGAAAGTCAAATTATTGAGATAAATAGCTACAATTATGAGATGAAAACTTTAAATTCTGAGATTAAATGTCAGAATTTTGAGATGAAATAGTCAACAGTTTGAGATAAATTTTAAAAATAAAGACATCAAAATCAATAATTTGAGATGGCAAAGTCAAAATTCTACAATTGAGTCAACATTTTGAGATAAAGGTCAAAATAATGAGATGAGACTGTTACATTCTGAGTAGAAATGTCAAAATTTTGAGATGAAATGTCAAAATTATGAGATGAAATAGTCAACATTTTGGGATAAATGGTCGAAATTATGAGATAAAAGTCAATCATTAGTGATGGCAAAGTCAAAATTCTACAATTAAAAGTCAAATTTTGAGATAAAAAGTCAAAATCATGAGATGAAATAGTCAACATTTTGGGATAAATAGTAAAAATTATGAGATAAAATTAATATTTTCAATTTCAATTTACAAGAATTGACATTCAATTCTTAGAGTTTAATTACTGTGGATACTTGTCAGGACGGTTGCACCACCTGACATTTTGGGGGTTTGAGGAGCCAAAACACAAAAAAACATGTTATATTTTAATATTTTAAAGATGTGTTCAAATAACACAGGTTTCATAGAATAAAGAAATACATGTGATGAAATACTCAATTCATGATGGAAGGAAATATTGCACCCGGACACAAAAAAAGGGGACGTCACCTCATTGACCCATACACTGTATTGCCCTCTCAAGAGCCAAAACGCTCGTGTTAGTGCCCTCCGTAGTGCCAAACTTGCACTGAAGTACTTTCTCAGGGGCCAAAACAAATGCTTGCAATGCCCTTTCGGTTGGTGAAATACACTAATCTGCCCCTTTAGCTGCTTACAACATGAAATTATTGTTACTATTGTGAGCCAAAATGGTCTAAATTGCCTTTTGCAAAACCAAAATAGCACTTAAATGCTTTCATGGGAGCCAAAACAAATGCCTCAGTGCCCTTTTGGTTGGCAAACCACATTAATCTGCCCTTTTGACTGGTTAAAATATGAAAAGCTGTCATATAAGAAGCCAAAGCACTCTAATATGTGCCAAATATGTGCCAAAGTGCCCTCAAGGGAGCCAAAACAAATGCTGGTGCCCTCTTGAGAGCCAAATGGTTTTAAGTGCTCTCTCAAGCATTACACATACTGGAGACAAAATACAATATAGGATCTTCTCAGGATCCAAAATGCTTGGGAAAGTGTCCTCCTTGGTGCCAAACTTGCATTAAAGTGTCTTCTTGTGAGCCAAAATGGTCTCAAGTGCCTTTTGCAAAACCAAAATAGCACTTAAAGTGTCCTCTTGGGATCCAAAACAAATGCCTAAGTGCCCTTCTAGTGGGCAAACCAGACTAATCTGCCCCTTTTGGTAGTTGAAAGATGATAAACTCCTATATCTTGAGAGCCAAAATAGGTAAAAATGCTCTTCCAGGAACCAAAACATGCACTGTTAGTTCCTTTTTTATTTTGTCCCTGCACTCCAAGAAGTTTGCATGTCATGGACAGTGGTGCAAGTCCCAACTCCTGACTCTCTGCGTCTCCAGTTTTCGCAGCAGTTTCTCCCATTTTCCTTTGATGCATTGAGTCTCCTCTTCCTCTGTAAACTTTGGTTCATGAACTAAATTCTCTTGAGTTTAATCCTGACTCTTTTGGTCCCTTAAGCTCAGAAAGTTTGTGTCTCATGTTGCTTTTTTTAGGCTCTATTTTCCATCAGATCAGCTCCAAAGTTTTCCAACTTGTGAATCTGATACATAATCATTTTTACAAAGCGGCTGCTCGACTCATCAGGGGCTGAATCTCCGTTTCCTCGAGCGTGAAGCCACAAAGTCTTTTCTCTCTGTGACTTTCCATTCACTCAGAAGTTTCTGTGTAAGACGCTGATGCACGGATCCGTCACACGTTTTGTAACTTTGTTGCCACATTCAGAGAGTTGCAGAGCGCTCAGTGTGTGTGTGTGTGTGTGTGTGATGTGTGAAGTAAAGCTCTGACTGAGTCACGGTGAGCTCAGCGGGCGGCCCGTGTGTTTATGAAGCAGATAACAGCTGGAGGAGGCGGCGGCGGTGGCGGCGGCGTCTCGCTCTGCAGATGGCATCAGTCTGGAGGAGCTGACAGAAACGATGACATCACTCCCAAAGCCTGCTGCAAAAACACAACGTCAGCGACTTAGCGGGAATATTACACATCCATCATGCAGCCTGTCAGACGCATTGACTGTATATAGAATAAACAGCGTGCTTCCGCCTGTCACCATTCTATGATTTTGAAGCAAAAAAACCCCGTTTCTCTAGCCGCCATTGTGCAGCCAGAGTCTGCGCAGTAGAGAATTTCCGGTGGAGCCAAGTAAAAAAGAGAAATAAAAATATTTATTTCTTCTTCTTCAGAAGGTTTAGTCTCCTTTTGGCTCTTTCCCCAAGTTTCTTATATCCCCGATAAAAACTACTCACGAACGGCAGCTGTCAACTATCGTAAAACGAAACTTATATCGCGGTTTTTAACGTCCAATAACGAATGAGAAACTAACTTCTCAGAAAAAAAACACCTGAACACCATGCAGCCAAATGACATCATCATACCACCTTAGAGTAAAGATGAGAGAAACGTTTCTACCAGGTATCGTAATTTTTTAATGTTTTCCCGGCTCATATCTGGAATACATGGGGAGGCGGGGCTTATGACCTATACTGCAGCCAGACACCAGGGGGCGGGGCTTATGACCTATACTGCAGCCAGACACCAGGGGGCGGGGCTTATGACCTATACTGCAGCCAGACACCAGGGGGCGGGGCTTATGACCTATACTGCAGCCAGACACCAGGGGGCGGGGCTTATGACCTATACTGCAGCCAGACACCAGGGGGCGGGGCTTATGACCTATACTGCAGCCAGACACCAGGGGGCGGAGCATCTGCTGGAGGCTTCAGTTTGAGCCGAACGTCGTCAGGTCCATTCATTATACAGTCTATGGTCAGGACAGGCATGTAGCTGCTCTGTTTTTAATCAGCCCCCCCTTCAAACCCTCCCCTCCCTTGATGATGTCACCCAGGAGTCATACCTGCTTTCAAAACAAACCGACCTCTGACCTCTGAATCCCCACAAATGGGTGGGTGTCCTCACTGCTAACGATACAGGAGAGATAAGAAGCAGAGGAATGTTTTTTAAGGGGGTGAGGGTGGGGTGAGCTGATGAGTGATGGGGGGCTCTGACACCCCCCCCCACCTCACCCCTCACCCCCCCCTGTGAGTGTGTATTAAAGGGACAGAACAAACAGAGCCATGTTTCCTGTTTCCAGAGATTTTGATGGCAGCTTTTTATCTCACAACTCCAGTTTGTGAAACAAACATGAAGAGTTGGATATTTAACCTCTCAAGCTCCTGCTTTAGAAGGTTAGATTCTTCACTTTTCAGTCTTTGAGTTTGTTTCACAGTTTTCTTCACCAACAAAACGTAATTAGTGAAAGAATCACTCACAACAACGTGGACGTCCTACCTGTTTGGGGTCATTACGTCACATCCTGACGCCCGTACCCTGAATATTCACTCTCCTTTCCACCAGAGGAATCCAGAGTTCAAACATATCAAAAGTGTTGTTTCATCAAATTATTCCAAGTGGTGAAATTTCTCCTGTAAAGTCCGTTGTTTGTCTGTCTGTCGTGTCCGTTCTCATCAATAACAGCAGCTTCACAGTCTTAGAGCATTTCCTCCTCAATGTCAATCTGACAAAACTTGACATATTTTACTTTCTTAAACTTCTGGCTACACGACAGAAGTGTTTCCATCTCGCTACACAGAGATTTGATGCCAGGAGAGCCTGATTTATACAACAACAAATCACATGTACAGTAACCAATAGCCTTATTGTTCACCTAGATAGACTGCCAAGAAAAAATATATCGTTTTTTTGCCATGCATAATCATTTATATTCAAGGATTCAAGGAGTTTTATTTGTCATTCAACACATGTAAAACATGGGTGGGATGAAATTAGGTAACCGTGGTCCCGTAGCAAGCCCAATCGTAGAAATGAGAGTAAATACATACAAATATACAATTAAAAAAAGAGAATAAAAGAAGAACACAATCAACTAGCCTTTGTAACAAATAGACAGAATAAAAAATAAATAAATAGATTCATGTATGCAACAAGACCAGGAGCCATAATTTCACAATTTTTAGTGAACTTTTTTACCACAGAGAGCAAAGTTGACTACAAAGAGGACACTGAGCACTGATACAGCTGGTTTTGTTTGTGGTGTTTGGTCACCTGAGACTAAAAACTCTCTAACTCCTACAAAGTTTTACCTAAAAAGCTCAAATTTCACTCAGATGTAGATGAGAAGTTGTTGAAGTGATGTGGTGGATGTTTTATGTCTGACATGAAGCATCTTGAAGTTAATGATGTTCAAAAATCGGTTATAAAAAAATGAAGAGAAGTAAAGTCAGCTGCCTTTATCCTGATAAAAACACAACATTATGACTTTTTATATTATGGTAAATAGGCTGTAATTGGGTGGGATGTAAGAGGTAAATCAAAGGTTTGATCCACAAACAAACTTTTAATCGTTGGCCACATTTTCTGGTGAAAACTGCGTCTGATTTGTGACTAATGATGAGATTATATCAGCGTAATGATTATGTCAGAGATGACCCGACTTCATCTCCACACTTCAGTTAGTCACAGAATGAAAAGCTGAGTATGAAGAAACATTTCTTTTTCTCATAAAAACACGGTGACGTTCCCTCTTCGACCTTTACCCCAGAGAGTCTGGCAGTTTATGTCAGTCGATACGGCCTGAAGCAGAGATGCAAACTGGTTCAGTGAGCTCAGCCTCCACCGATCGAGACGTTAACGTCTTTATTTACAGGGAAAGTAGAAATAGAAACACACTCTCACGACCTGCAGCTGTGATATATTCAAACACCAAACACAGAGTTTTCTATCTTTCTAATATTTCAGGGATTTTCTCTGCTCAAAGGGGAAATTTCAAAACAAGGTGCCAGACACTGAACCACATGTGGATTTTATCTTTGGAAAAGTACATGATGGTCTGAAATGTGGATTCCATATGAATCTACTTCTGTTTTTAAAAACACACACAGGTTCACGAGGATTTCAGAGAAACTCTCCTGCTTCTCTCGTGGGAAGTTTGTGACTTTGTGTTGTGGTGATTCAATAACCCCCCTCCTCCTCCTCCGGCTCTGACATGTCCCAACACAACAGTGACTTCATCCCCTAAGCGTCTTCCCATCATCCCTTGTGCCGGTCCCACAGAGGCTGGCGGGCGTCCAGGCGCAGAGGAAACGTGTTATTACTGTGTCATTCAGCCGAGTCATCCCACCGATGACAGCGCGTTCGCTCACAAAAGAGCAGCTGAGGACTTTTAACCTTTCTGCCCCCGGCGCGCCATCCTTCTTTCACGCTCTCGTTCCGGTGAAACGTCGCCGGACAATGAAGCTGCAGCGTAGACAAGTGCAGACGAATCAGAGAGGAACAGAAACGTGGTTCAGAATCAGGTGGACTGACTCTGAAATGACTGACTCTGAGACGTCTACCACCTGAAAACTTATTTACACTCAGAAACGTGGACCCCCTACCCAACTTCTACAAGATCCTGTAAAATAATATCAACAACGTTAATTCTTAACCCAAATATTTATTTCAAATACTCCTCTACTGTTTGATGGGAACATTTGCTATCATAAAAAAACATAAATAATGTTTAGAAACTCTGTTGAGATTTTAGTTTTTTGCACATAAAGTCACATTTTCAACTTTTGTCCTCATAATTCTGACTATTTATCACATATTTCAAATTTTTATCTCTCTTTTCCAACTTTAAAACCTCAAATTTGACTTTATGTTCTAAAAGAATTTAATTTTTATCTCATTATTTTGAGATTCGATCTCATAACTTAGTTTCATTGTCTCAGAATTTGGACTTTGTCTCATATTTTGACTGTTTATCTCACGTTTTAACTAAATTGCCTCAAAATATAGATTTTTATTCAGTCATAACTCAGTTCAATATCCTAAAATTTCAACTTTATGTTCAGAATTTTGACTTAAAAATTTCAATTTTGACTTCTTTATCAGAAAGGATTAAATTTCTATCTCAATATTTTGACATTCGATCTCATAAGTTTGGCTCTTGTCTCAAAATTTTGACTTTATCTCAAATTTCGAACATTTATCTCAAATTTTTAACTAAATTGCCTCAAAATATAGATTCCCATTCAGTCAGGACTTTAACTTTTATCTCAAAATTAAGTTCAATATCCTAAAATCTTAATTTTTTGCTCAGAATTTTAACTTACAAATTTTGAATTAGACTTATTTATCAGAAAGGATTTAGTTTTTATCTCATAATCTTGAATTATTACCTCAAAATTTGACTTTTTCCCCCCATAACTTTGACTCTTTGTCTCAAAATTTGGAGTTTATCTAAAATTTCCACTGTTTAAATCACATTTTTAGCTAAATTGCCTCAAAATATAGATTCTTTTATTTTTTTAAATTTTAACCTTTCCTTCAGAATTTTAACAAAACAAATCTTAAATTGGACTTATATATCAAAAAGGATTTTAATTTGGCTCATAATCTTGAATATTTACCTCAAAATTTGTCATTTTTTCCATTACTTTGACTCTTTGTTTCAAAATTTGGACTTTCTCTCAAATTTTGACTGTTTAGCTGAAAATTTGGACTTAATTGCCTCGAAATATTGTTTTTTTTTCAGCTTATAACTCTAAATTTTATCCCAAAATTTGGCTTATCATCTCAAAAAAAACATGTGTACAGTTAACTCGTCATATTACCTTTCACAGGAAGCCAACTGTCGCCATTTAGATCATTGCTGAGAAAAAATTGGTTTGAAAAAAAAGTGTTTTGACTGCTTTTACCTTGATGTGGACTTCAGTCACATATAAAAACATGACATTTTCTGACACTAGAGACTTTAATCTTTTAAATTAGGAGTCGCTGATGAATTCTGGTCTTGTATTTTATCAGTTATAAGCTCTGAAACATATCTTGGTGTATAGTCCAGACTGAGGTGGGATGTAAAGGGTTAAACTCGTGTCACTCACTCAGACCTCCGGGGTTTTGAGCAGAACTTTTTTCAGCTTTTATCTGAGGAAGCTTTAGTGAAGGCAGCGTGTTCAGTCATGTTTCTGGTGTTAGTTTACAAAGAAAAACCAACACAAGACTGAGAAAAAACCTGCTCGACTCCCAGGAAAAGGTGAACGAGCTCTTTAAGTCGTTATTATAAAGAGAGGACAGATTTCAGCAAAGTTTCAACAGCACAGATGAAGAGGAGGAGGAGGAGGAGGAGGAAGCAAAGCCGCCGGTAATCCAGGTTCTTTAAAATCAGCCTGAGAGCGATTAATGTTTCAGCCTGAATCAGTGTTTGAGCCGAGGTCTGACTGAATCCAGCAGCTGATCACAGGAGGAAAACATACAGACAGAACTTTCTGCTCTGAAATAATCGTCCACTTCCTTCTCCATCCATCCCATAATACTCTGAGTCTGATGAGATTATTCCTCTGAAGAAGAAAAAGTCCTTTGTCACTGTTGTCCTGTTAAACTCAGTCATTAGCACAGACTGGGGCCCTCATTCATGAAGGACGCCTCCTGTAACATCTCCACACAATCAGCCGCCGTTTGACGCCTTTTTTATCCCAAATTGTCTGAAATTTCATCAAAAAGTTTTGATTTTAATCCCCAAATTCAGACTTTTTATCCCAAATTGTCTGATATTTGATCAAAAAGTTTTGATTTTAATCCCCAAATTAAGACTTTTTATCTAAAAAAAATGTGACTTTCATTCCCGTAAACTCAAATTTAGAAATTTTTCTTAGAATAATGACAATTTATCCCCAAATTTCAACTTTTCCCCTAAAATTTGGCAATCTCAAATTTTTGACTTCTTCCTTTATAATTCAGATTTTTTTGACCTGCTATTTTTTTTTTTCGGGGGACAAAAACTCTTTATTATAAGGAAAAAAATGTTAACTTTAATCCACAAATTTAGACTTTATATCTCACAAATTTGACTTTTATTCCCATAAGTTTTACTTTTAAACTCAAGTTATAGGCAATTTATCCTCAAATTTCAACTTTTTGCCTCAACATTTTGGCCATCTCAATTATTTTTTTACTTTTTACGTTTTAATTTAGACTTTCTGACCTGAAAACTTTCTTTTTTTTAATCTAAAATTTTGGGTACTGAACTTCAATCCCCCAATTTTCACTTTTTATCTCAAAATGTTTGGAGTAATGAAATTTTCTTGTATTGAGAAATTATTTTCATTTCAAGAAACTTGAAGAACTGTTTTCTTTTACTCCATTGTCAGATTTTTTGGACTTCTTACAAACAATTCAGACCTACTTTTTGTCTTGAAATAACTAAAACTGAGAATAAAAAGACCATTTTTACTTAAAATCAGACAAACACTTGATTAGATTTCAGTTTTTGTGAGTGAACATGAACTGAACGTACTATAGTTCTGCCTGAATGACAGTGTAAGATTTATAAAGACCCCAAAAATACTTTACACAAAAATGGAAAGACAAAAATGTTGACTTGTTCTTCAGGTTTTAATTAGTACATGCTGATTTTTGTTTTCTTTAATTAAAAAATAAAGGTAAATAAATAAAGCCTGGGGTCCCAGATACCAGTGCATGTTAAATTAGGGGTCGCGACTCAAAAAGGTTAAGAACCACGGCTCTAGTGGACAATAGTGGTACTGCAATTTTTTTTTTTTTTTTTTTTTTTTTTTTTT